>PVKV010009876.1:0-13140 GCA_004027835.1 Alouatta palliata
TCTACACCTGTCCACCTCTCCTGGGGGCTCTCTACACCTGTCCACCTCACCTGGGGAATTTCTACACCTATCTCATCTAGGGGGCCATGCACGTACCTTTCTTTCTTTTTTTTTTTTTTATTTTGAATGCTCATAATATATTTTTATTTTATTATTTTTTTTTTTTAGGGATGGGGTCTCACTATGTTGCCCAGGCTGGTCTTGAACTCATGGGCTCAAGTGATCCTCCCACCTCGGCCTCCCACGGTGCTGGGCTTACAGGCATGAGTCACTTCACTGCAACTGGCTCTGAAAGCTCACAATATAAAACCCATTGCTTAGGGTACAGGCGGAGCACCTCCCTTGCTTATCTGGAGGGCCATGCCCCTGTCCACCCTACCCAGAGGCTGACTACACCTCACCTCACCTGGGGCCTGTCTCTACCTGATCACCACATTTGGGGGTTATCTATACCTGCCCACCTCACCTGGGGGGATGTGTACCCACCTCTCCACTTGGGGGGCAGTGTCCCCATTAACCTCACCTGGGGGCTGTCTACACCTGTCTATCCGTCTCACCTAGGGGGCCATGAACCCACCCACCTCACCTGAAGAGCTGTGTGCCTGTCTGCCCTCCCCAGGGACTGTCTACACCTGTTCACTTCACCTTGGGGGCTGTCTACATCTGTCTACCTCATTTGGGAGTTACCTGTACCTGCCCACCTCACCTTGGCAGGCCATGTACCCACTCAGCTCACTTGGGGACTGATGTGCCTGCTCACCTCACCTGGGGCTGTCTACACCTGGGTTGAACAGGCTATTGGCCGGAATGGCCATCCCCAGGCTTAGCTCCAGTAAACAGAGGCCTCCCCCGGGGCTGGACAAGGCCACCCACAGGGAGCAGAGCCCCTCCCCAGCCCCCAGCGTGTGCTTGGAGCTGCTTGCAGCCTGGTGGCTCCTCAGCTTCTGCCTGGGCCAGGTCGTGTCCCGGAACATTTCTGGAACTGAGCTGGCGTCTTCTCCAGGACAGACGCTGCTGGCTGAGGCAGGCCAGGGCGTTCACGGTGGCGCTTTTATTTCCAGCCTGCTTGCCCAGAAAGCAGAGTTTGCCACGGTGCCTGCTTGGGGCTGAATCGTGTCTGGGCCTCAGTTTTCTTTTCTTTTTTTTTTTTTGAGACAGTCTCGCTCTGTCACCCAGGCTGGAGTGCAGTGATGCAATCTCAGCTCAGTGCAACCTCTGCCTCCTGGTTTCAAGCGATTCCCCTGCCTCAACGTCCCAAGTAGCTGGGACTACAGGTGCCTGCTACCACACCCAGCCAGTTTTTTGTATTTTAGTAGAAACAGGGTTTCACTGTGTTGGCCAGGATGGTTCTGATCTCCTGACCTCGTGATTCACCCTCGGCCTCCCAAAGTGCTGGGATTACAGGCGTGAGTCACGGCACCTAGCCTAGGCTTAAGTTGTCTTTTCTTTTCTTATTTTTTTTTGAAACCGAGTCTTGCTCTGTCACCCAGACTGGAGTGCAATGGCATGATCTCGGCTCACTGCAACCTCTGCCTCCCAGGTTCAAGCGATTCTCCTGCCTCAGCCTTCTAAGTAGCTGGGACTACAGGCACGCGCCACCATGCCCGGCTAAGTTTTGTATTTTAAGTAGAGACGAGGTTTCACCATGTTGGCCAGGCTGGTCTCAAATTCCTGATCTCAGGTGATCCGCCCGCCTTGGCCTCCCAGAGTGCTGGGATTACAGGCGTGAGCCACCGCGCCTGGCCAGGGCCTCAGTTTTCTTATCCCAGTGCCATCCAAGGTTGCATTCCTGCTGTAATGTCACGGAAGCCTCTAAGAAGGAATGCTTAGGTTCAGATGCAGCCTAAGAGGCAGGATACGGTGCCAGCCACCAGACCCCGGTGCTGGGAGGGTCTGACTCAGAGCTGCATCGAGGGCTTGGGTGCAGGTGAAAAGGGCTGCAGGCAGCATCTCCACCCTCCTCCCTGGACAGATGCACACACCTCTGCCCTGCTCCCTGCCCTCCACCTGTGCTCACCCTGTAGGGACACAGTGAGGTGGGTGAGTCTAGGTAGCTCCCAGGTGAGGTGGGTGGGGACATGGCCCCAGGGTGTGTATGGATAATTCCTAGGTGAGGTGGATGAGTATACAGCCCCCAGGCAAGATGGACTAGTATAGACAGCCTCCAGGTGAGGTGGGCAGAGACATGGCCCTCCAGGTGAGGTGGGCAGGTGTCAATAGTCCCCAGGTGAGGTGGGCAGGTGTAGACAGGCCCCAGGTGAGGTGGGCTGGTGGGTACAGATAGTCCCCAGGTGAGGTGGGCAGGGACAAGGACCCTAAGTGAGCCAGGTAGGTATTATAGGCATAGATAATTTTTTTTTTTTTTGAGACAGAGTCTCACTCCGTCACCAGGCGCCAGGCTGGAGTGCAGTGGCGTGACCTCGGCTCACTGCAACCTCCGCCGCCCGGGTTCAAGCAATTCTCCTGCCGCAGCCTCCCGAGTAGCTGGGACTACAGGCGCGCGCCACCACGCCCAGCTAATTTTTTTGCATTTTTAGTAGAGACGGGGTTTCACCATGTTGACCAGGATGGTCTCAATCTCTTGACCTCGTGATCCGCCTGCCTCAGCCTCCCAAAGTGCTGAGATTACAGGTGTGAGCCACTGTGCCCGGCCGGCATAGATAATTCTGAAGTAAGGTGGGTGGGTGAATGGCTCTCAGGTGGGGTGTGTAGGTATAGACACCCAAGGATGGATTGGTGCAGCACCAAGTGAGATGGGCAGGTGTGAACAGCCCCCCAGGTGAGATGGGCAGGTGTGAACAGCCCCCCAGGTGAGATGGGCAGGTGTGAACAGCCCCCCAGGTGAGATGGGCAAGTGTGAACACAGCCCCCAGGTGAGATGGGCAGGTGTGAACAACCCCCAGGTGAGATGGGAAGGTGTGGACACAGCCCCCAGGTGAGGTGGGCAGGTGTGAACAGCCCTCAGGTGAGGTGGGCAGGTGTGAACAGCCCTCAGGTGAGATGGGCAGGTGTGGACACAGCCCCCAGGTGAGGTGGGCAGGTGTGGACAGCCCCCACATGAGATGGGCAGGTGTGAACAGCTCCCAGGTGAGGTGGGCAGGTGTGGATACAGCCCCCAGGTGAGGTCTACAGATGTGAACAGCTCCCAGGTGAGGTGGGCAGGTGTTAACAGCCTCCAGGTGAGATGGGCAGGTGTGAACAGCTCCCAGGTGAGGTGGGCAGGTGTGGACACAGTCCCCAGGTGAAGTGGGCAGGTGTGGACACAGCCCCCAGGTGAGATGGGCAGGTGTGGTTAGCCCCCAGGTGAGGTGGGCAGGTGTGGACAGCACCCAAGTGAGATGGCCAGGCACAGACAGGCCCCAGGCAAGACAGACAGGTAGAGACAGCTTCCAGGTGAGGTGGATAGGGACATGGCTCCCCAGGTGACCTGGGAAGGTGCAGACTTCCCAGATGCTCCACAAGCATGCATTTGGAGGCACAGTCACCCAGCTAAGGGAGCACCCCAAAAGGGGCTTCACCATGGTGAAGCTGCTAGAAGGAGCCAGAAAGACGGGAAGAAGCCCTCTTGGTGCAGAAGGCAGGTCACTGGCCTCCAAGGGCAGCCTTCAGGGGGCGTCTGGGGCCCGCCCCAGGAACAGAGGGGCTGCAGCGGTGCCTCAAGGCCGCCTGGGGCTGGAAGATCACAGGACATTGTCTTTGCCCAGACTCGGTCCAGGCAGGACACTTCCCTAAAACCCGAACTGCCTGAGTTTTTGCCTCAACCTCCTTGAGGCAAAAACTCAGGCAGTTCGGGTTTTAGGGAAGGGATTCTGGAGTTGTGGAGCTGAAGCTTCTTGGAAGTGCTCTCAGAGCTTGGACCAGCTGTTGAGTTCATCTCCAAGGAGCTGCACGTCCCCAAGGCCACCTGATGCTGACCCTAGTGCCTACACACTGGTGCCACCCGCCTGGGGACCATCTGCCCTGTGCTGTCCCCCGACAGCCTGCGTGCACTCCCTGCCCTGAGGACACAGCACAGAGCACTTGGGACATGAACGGGAACCTGGCTTGATCTCTGGTCCCCGCACCCACAGAGAGTCTCCTTTGCCTTCCTCCACGCCTGGTGCTACTTGGAGCAGGCACAAGCTCCTTCCTGCCACGGGGCTGTGTGGCAGATTGCTTGTGCTCAGAGCAGCGTTTGGGGCAGCTAGCATCTCCAAACCCCAGAGAGGGCTGAGTCCAAGAGGTCAAGCCCAAGGGCACTTCATATCACCTTGTCCCAGACACAGACCTGTCCGACGCCCCTTCCTCCATGGAAGGTCGCGGTCCTGCATCCTGTAATCCTGCCCTATCCCTTCTTCTTCTTTTTTTTTTTTTTTTTTTTTTTTTAACGAGACAGGGTCTTGCTCTGTCATCTAGATTGGAGTGCAGAGGTGCAATCATAGCTCATTGCAGCTTCAAACTCCTAGGTTCAAGCAATCCTCCTGCCTCAGCCTCCTGAGTATCTGCGACTTGCTGGGGCAGATCACAGATGTCCCCCTAAAAGCCACTTTTGGAGGCCACTCAGAGCCACCACACATAGCTGATCTTTCTTTCTTCTTTCTCTCTCTTTTTTTGTCTTTTTTTCTTTCTCCTTCTTTCCTTCTTCCCTCCTTCCTCTTTCTTTTTTCTTTCTTTCTTTCTCTTTCTTTTTCTTTTTTTCTTCTTTCTCTCTCTATCTCTTTCTTTCTTTCCTTTCTCTCCCTCTCTGCCTCTCTCCATCTCTCTCTCTCTCTCTTTTTTTTTCTTTGAGATGGCATCTCTCACCCAGGCTGGAATAGAGTGGTGAGATCTCAACTCACTGCAATCTCTGCCTCCCAGGTTCAAGCAATTCTCCTGCGTCTGCCTCCCGAGTAGCTGGGATTACAGGCACCCACCACCACGCCTGACAAATTTGTGTATTTTTGGTAGAGATGGGGTTTCACCATGTTGCCCAGGCTGGTCTCAAACTCCTGCCCTCAAGTGATCTGCCTGCCTTGGCCTCCCAAAGTGCTGGAATTACAGGTATGAGCCACCACATCCAGCCAAATTTTTAAATTTTTTGTGGAGATGAAGTCTCACTATATTGCCTAGGCCGATCTTGAACTCCTGGCCTCAAGCGATCCTCCCACTTCGACCTCCCAACTTACTGAGATTATAGGTGTGAGCCACTGCGCCTGGCCCAGTTTTTGTGTTTCAGTGTACATTTTTGTTTTTCTAAACAGATGAATAGTTGGTCCTGAAGTATGATGGGGTTAGGGGCGCTGAGCCCCCTTGCATTTGAAAATCCGTGCGTAACTTTTGACTCTCCCAAAGCTTAACTATTAATTATTAACCAGAAGTCAACAGATGACGTAAACAATCAATGAACACATATTTTGTATGCTTTATATATTATATATTGTATTCTGACAATAAAGCAAGGTAGAGAAAAGAATAATAAACATGTTATTAAGAAAATCATTCCTCTCTGGGCGAGGTGGCTCATGCCTGTAATCCCAGCACTTTGGGAGGCTGAGGTGGACAGATCACTTGAGGTTAAGAGTTTGAGACCAACCTGGCCAACATGGTGAAACCCCATCTCTACTAAAAATACAATAATTAGACTGGCGCGGTAGCACGTGCCTGTAATTCCGGCTACTCAGGAGGCTGAGGCACAAGAATCGCTTGAACCAGGGAGGCAGAGGTTGCAGTGAGCCAAGATTGCACCACTGCACTCCAGCCTGGGCAACAGAGCCAGACTCCGTCTCAAAAAAACAAAAACAAGGCCAGGCGCAGTGGCTCACGCCTGTACTCCCAGCACTTTGGGAGGCCGAGGCGGGCAGATCACGAGGTCACGAGTTTGAGACCAGCCTGACCAACATGGTAAAACCCTGTCTCTACTAAAAATGCAAAAATTAGCTAGGCGTGGCGGCGTGCGCCTGTAATCCCAGCTACTCAGGAGCCTGACTGAGGCAGGAGAATTGCTAGAACCTGAGAGGCGGAGGTTACAGTGAGCTGAGATCAAGCTATTGCACTCCAGCCTGGGTGACAGAGCAACATTCCGTCTCAAAACCAACACACAAAACAAAAGCCAAAAACCCTGTGTTGTCCAAGGGTCCACCGTATTGAGGTATAACTGTGACTGTTTGCGCTGCAGTAACAACGTACCTTAGACTGAGTAATTTGCAAACTATAGAAATTTATTTCTCACGGTTCCAGAGGCTGGGAAGTCCAAGATCAAGGCGCACAGCAGATGCTGCGTCTGGTGAGGGCTTCCTCTCTGCCTCCAGGGAGGCACCTTGTTCCTTCAGCCTCCCATAGCCAAAGGGACAAATGCTGTACCCTCGCCTGGCAGAAGGGCAAGAAAGGAACCAGTGGCCGAATGTGGTGGCTCATGCCTGTAATCCCAGCACTTTGGGAGGCCAAGGCGGGCGGATCACAAGGTGAGGAGTTTCAGACCAGCCTGGCCAACGTGAAGAAACCCCGCCTGCCAAAACCAGTTCAACCATAGAGACCGAAACCCAGGCGGCACTGAAGGAATTAAGAAACAGACACACAGATAAGAGTACAAAAGTGGGGATCAGAGTGGGGCATCAGGGGGCTCACAGCCCTTCCAGCGGAGAGCCCAGAGCAGATTCTGACCCATGTATTTATTATTTACATTGCAGTGACAAGTTTACCAAGTGGATGCTCTGTGTTCTTTCACTAGTTAAAGGCAAACTAACCAGACAGCTAGTGTATGTTTACTATAGCTTAAAAATAAACTGGAAAGCACTCTTTATGAGGGAACGAAGGGAAGAGTCACGTATCCTGTGTTCAAAGAACTAATTCATCTGGTGTGACACATATTCATAGTGGTAACTTTTATAGCGCTTTAAGCCGCTTTCTGCTTTGGAGGGTCGACTAGGTTTTCTTTGCCACCACCCTCAGAAAACAAGATGATATATCACACATTCAAAATTAGCTCTCGACACCTGTCTCTACTAAAAATACAAAAATTAGCTAGGCGTGGTGGCAGGCACCTGTAATCCCAGCTACCTGGGAGACTGAGGCAGGAGAATCGCTTGAACCTGGGAGGCAGAGGTTGAAGTAAAAATTAGCTGGGCATGGTGGCAGGCACCTGTGATCCCAGCTACCTGGGAGACTGAGGCAGGAGAATCGCTTGAATCTGGGAGGCAGAGGTTGAAGCGAGCTGAGATTGTGCCATTGCACTCCAGCCTGGGCAAGTCCATCTCAAAAAAAAAAAAAAAAAAAGGAACCAGCTAGCTCCCTTCAGTTTCTTTGATGAGGGACCAATAATCATTCCTTCTGAAAGCTCCACCTCTCAATACTACCACAATGTGGACTAATTTTCAAGCTGAATTTGGGAGACGCAAATATTCAAACCATAGAAAACTGACATACAATAAACTGTACCTTTTTTTTTTTTGAGACACAGTCTCACTGTCACCTAGGCTAGAGTACAGTAGCGCCCACATAAACTGCACCTGTTGAAAGTATTTATTTATTTATTTATTTTGAGATGGAGTTTTGCTCCTGTTGCCCAGGCTGGAGTGTAATGGTGTGGTCTCAGCTCACTGCAACCTCCGCCTCCCAGGTTCCAGCAATTCTCCTGCCTCAGCCTCCTGAGTAGCTGGGATTACAGGCATGTGCCACCATGCCCGGCTAATTTTTTAAATTATTAGTAGAGATGGGGTTTCACCATGTTGGACAGACTGGTGTTGAACTCCTGACCTCAGGTGATCCACCCGCCTCAGCCTCCCAAAGTGCTGGGACTACAGGCATAAATCACTGAGCCTGGAGACAGAGTCTCTCTCTAGTCAGGCTGGAGTGCAGTGGCGCCATCTCAGCTCACTGCAACTTCTGCCTCCCAGGTTCAACCAGTTCTCCTACCTCAGCCTCCTCCCAAGTAGCTGAAATTACAGGCACCCACCACCAGGCCTGGCTAATTTTTTTGTATTTTTAGTAGAGATGGGATTTCCCCATGTTGGCCAGGCTGGTCTCGAACTTCTGACCTCAGGTGATCCACCTGCCTCGGCCTCCCAAAGTGTTGGGATTACAAACGCAAGCCACCATACCCGGCCATTTTTTGATTTTTCAGAGACAAGGTCTTGCTGTGTTGCCCAGGCTGGTCTTGAATTCCTGGGCCCAAGTGATCCTCGTGCCTTGGCCTCCCGAAGTGCTGGGATTACAGGCACAAGCCACCGCACCCAGCCATTTTTTGAGTCTTCATAGAGACAAGGTCTTGCTATGTTGCCCAGGCTGGTCTTGAACCCCTGGCTCAAGCAATCCTCCTGCCTTGGCCTCCCAAAGTGCTGGGTTTAGAGGCATGAGTCATTGCCTCCGGCTTAAACAAGTGCTTTCCATAACCAGGCACTGTCCCAGTGAGTTGACACACCATCTCTTTTCATCCCTAAATTACTCTGCGAGAATGTGTTGGGAACTCCACTTTATAGCTGAGGCAATTAAATCTCAGAGGGCTGCGCACCTGTAATCCCAGCATTTTGGGAGGCCTAGGTGGGCAGGTCACTTGAGGTCAGGAGGTTGAGACCAGTCTGGCCAACATGGTGAAACCCGGTCTTTACTAAAAATAAAAAATAATAAAATTAGCTGGGCGTGCTCGCACATGCCTGTAGTCCCAGCTACTTGGGAGACTGAGGCACAACAGTCGCTTCAAGCCGGTAGGTGGAGGTTGCAGTGAGCCGAGATGCCACTGCACCCCTGCGTGGGCGATAGAGTGAGATTCTGTTTCAATCAATCAATCAATCAATCAGTGGCTCAGAGAAGTCAAGCAACGTCCTGCAGATCACACAGCTGGTAATCGGAAGAATCAGGGTTTGAAGTTACGTCTGGCTCCAGCATTCACTTTGCTGGACTGCACTGCCCCGATCAGCTTGCTCTCTGAGGTCCTGGTCGCTCCAAGGGGGTTCGGGGTTTCTCTGCAGCAGGATGCATTTTCCCCTGCCGCTTTTTCTTTTATTATGACCTGACTTACATACCATGAAATTAACCCTTTTATTTATTTATTTTTGAGAAGCAAGGCCTTGATCTGTTGCCCAGGCTGGAATACAGTGGCTCGATCCCTACTCACTACAGACTCAACCTCCTGGGTTCAAGTGATCCTCCTGCCTCATTCTCCCAAGAAGCTGGGAGTACATAGATGTACACCACTAAATCCTGATAACTCTTAAAGTTTTTTTTACAGATGGGGGTCTCACTATGTTGCCCTGGCTGGTCTCGAGCTCCTGGGCTGAAGCGGTCCTTCCGCTTTGGCCTCCCAGATTTCTGGGAGTACAGGTGTAAACAACCTTGCTGGGCCCAAAGTAACCATTTGAAAGTGAACAATTCAGTGGTATTTAGTATACTCAAGGTGTCGGCCGGGCGTGGTGGCTCACTGGTGTAATCCCAGCTATTTGGGAGGCTGAGACGGGCGGATCACCTGAGGTCAGGCATTCAAGCCTGCCCACCGTGGTGAAACCTCGTCTCTACTAAAAATACAAAAATTAGCCAGGTGCCTCTACTAAAAATACAAAAATTAGCCAGGTGCCTCTACTAAAAATACAAAAATTAGCCAGGTGCCTCTACTAAAAATACAAAAATTAGCCAGGTGCCTCTACTAAAAATACAAAAATTAGCCAGGTGCCTCTACTAAAAATACAAAAATTAGCCATGGTGGCAGGTGCCTGTAATCCCAGCTTTTCAGGAGGCCGAGGCAGGAGAATCGCTTGACCCTGAGAAGCAGAGTTTGCAGTGAGCGAGGATCGTGCCATTGTGCTCCAGTCTGGGTGACACAGCAAGACTCCATCTTAAAAAAAAGAAAAA
This sequence comes from Alouatta palliata, assembly GCA_004027835.1. Lineage (NCBI taxonomy): Eukaryota > Metazoa > Chordata > Mammalia > Primates > Atelidae > Alouatta > Alouatta palliata. The sequence continues at coordinate 9,799 of PVKV010009876.1, forward strand.
ACATGTCATGCAACTATCACCTCAATTTAGGTGCAAATGTTGTCAATACCTCAAAAAGAAACCCCATACCCATAAGCAGTCACTCCTCGTTTTTCCTTGAACCATGGAAGGAGCCAGCAGTCAGACTTGTGCATGACCAAGATGTTGTCTTGTATCTGTGGCTGCTACCAAGGACTGGAGGGGTGATCTGTGGTGGGGGCTGGGTGAAGGCGACACCCCCTACCCCACACGTGACCCGAGCTGGGGAAGAAAGCCCAGCTCTGGCTCTGAGGTTTCCTCTTCTGAGCGGGCCTCCTGCCTCCAGGGCTGGGCTGGCCCGGAGCCAGCTCAGCTGCTCAGCACAGACCAGTACTGTCCCCCATGGCCCGTCCACTTTCATACGATGCCAATCATCCCAGCCTGTTTCCCTGCTGAGCCGAGCAGAGCTTGTCACTCCTGGAATCACCGGTCAATACTGCAGGGAAGAACCGCTGTCTTTCAGTTGGGGGTGAGGTCCCAGGTAGGGATGTGGCTCCAGTCCCCAAGGACATGGAATCAGGAGAGACTCATCAGATCCAAATTTCTTTTTCTTTTTCTTTTTTTTTTTTTTTTTTTGAGACGGAGCCTCGCTTTGTCACCCAGTCTGGAGTGCAGTGGCATGATCTTGGCTCACTGCAACCTCTACATCCTGGGTTCAAGCAATTCTCCTGCCTCAGCCTCCTGAGTAGCTGGAATTACAGGTGTGCACCACCATACCTGGCTAATTTTTGTATTTTTAGTAAAGATAGGGTTTCACCATGTTAGTCAGGCTGGTCTCAAACTCCTGACCTTGTGATCGCCAGCCACAAACTCCCAAAGTGCTGGGATTACAGGCGTGAGCCATTGTGCCTGGCCATCAGATCCAAATTTCTAAAGCAAAAAGATAACAGATTAATCTTTTTCTTTTTCTTTTTTTGAAAAGAGTCTCGCGCTGTTGCCCAGGCTGGAGTGCATGGCGTGATCACGGCTCACTGTAACCTCCGTCTCCCAGGCTCAAGCGATCCTTCTGACTCGGCCTCCTGAGTAGGTGGGTTTACAGGCACGCACCACCACACTCAGCTAATTTTTGTATTTTTGGTAGAGATGGGGTTTTGCCATGTTGCCCAGGCCGGTCTTAGAACTCTTGGCCTCAAGTGATCCTTCTGCCTCGACCTCCCAAAGTGCTGGAATTGGGATTACAGGCATGAGCCACTGAGCCTGGCCAAGATTGATCTTTTATAAGACCTTATTTGATGTTTTGTGTTTCAAAGGGATAATGCCTATCATTCATATAAACAAACTTTCTGGCTTACAACTTGTTTTAAAAATATTAGCCTTTTAGGCTGGGCACAATGGCTCATGCCTGTAATCCCAGCACTTTGAGAGGCTGAGGTGGGCCGATCACCCGAGGCCAGGAGTTCGAGACCAGCCTGGTCAACATGCTGAAACCCCATCTCTACTAAAGATAACAAAAATTAGCCTGGCATGGTGGCGTGCACCTGTAGTCCCAGCTACTTGGGAGGCTGAGGCAGGAGAATTGCTTGAACCCGGGAGGTGGAGGTTGCAGTGAGCTGAGATCATACCACTGCACTCCAGCCTGGGTGACAGAGTGAGACCCCGTCTCAAAAAAACAAGGCCAGGCGTGGTGTCTCACGTCTGTAATCCCAGCACACTGAGAGGCTGAGGCGGATGGATCTCCTAAGATCAGGTGTTAGAGACCAGCCTGGCCAACATGGCGAAACCACATCTCTACTAAAAATACAAAAAAAAAATTAGCCGGGCATGGTGGCGCATGCCTGTGATCCCAGGTACTCAGGAGGCTTAGGCACGAGAATCGCTTGAACTTGGGTGGCAGAGGTTGGTAGTGAGCTGAGATCGCAACACTGTACTACAGCGTGGGCAACAGAGCAAGACTCTGTCTCAGTAAAAAGAAAGGAAAGAGAAACGGCCATTGACAACAGGACGGTGTTTGCGGTCTTTATCGCCCCGCATCCGGACTGCAAAGCTGCTCATCCTAGGCGTGTTTGGAGGTGTTTAACGGCCACTGACTGTGGGGCTAATGCAGCCAGTTCCGCCCTCACACAAGGGGTCATTCCTAAAAATGACCTCACACTGCAAATTCACACAATCAAGCATGTCATCAATGACACCTGAAAAAAACAGGCACCTACTAAAAATGGTAGTGCCGTCGTACAAATGTTAAATGGTTCAGAATCACAGGAGTATAGCTGGGCTCGGTAGGCTCATGTCTGTAAGCCCAGCACTTTGGGAGGTAGAGATGGGTGGATCGCTTAAGTCCAGGAGATGGAGACCAGTCTGGGTAACATGGCAAAACCCTGTCTCTATTAAAAAAAATTTAGCTGGGCATGGTGGTACACACCTGTGGCCTCAGCTACTCGGGAGGCTGAAGCAGGAGGATCACTTGAGGCTGGGAGGTTGAGGCTTCAGTGAGCCCTGATGATGCCAACCCAGGCAGTGCTGAAGGAATTAAGAAACAGACATGAAATAGAAAGCAAAAAGTTAGGTTCAGAGTGGAGCACCAGGGGTATCGCAGCGTTTCCAGCTGAGAGCCCAGAGCAGACTCTGACCCACATATTTATTCTTTACATTCCAGTGACAAGTTTACCAAGCAGATGCTCTTTGGTCCTGCATAGGTTAAAGATAAACTCATCAGGCAGCCAGTGGGTGTTTACGATAGGTTAAAGAAACAAGAAAGCACACTCTACAAAGGAACAAAGGAAAGAATCCCATATCCTGTGTTCAGAGAACGAATTCCTCTGGTGTGAGACGGATTCATACTGGTTACTGTTTTACAATGCTTTGCGCACCTTTCTGCTTTGGGGGCAATCTTCTGCTTTAGGGGGTCAAGTAGGTTTTCCTTGCCACAGCTCTCAGCAAGCGATAGGATTTCTCACGCATGCTCTCAGCAGGCCAGAGTTAGGCGGGCATACAGTCAGGACATAGTGGTCCTGCGTGGCTCAGCCACGCCAAGGCAGGACTGACATTTTAGACCGTACACCACAGGCAGGCAGGGAAGGCCCCTCGGAGCTAACCCTGACCCTGAAGGTGGAGGAGAGAGGGTCGGTCTTGTGATGCCACAGGGAAGGCCATCCCAGGCAGAGGGGACAGAGATGGCGGTGGTGGTGGGTGGGGGTCTGGTGTACCTCGGAGGCCAGTGTGGCCAGAGCCCAATGGTCAAGGGGGGAGCGGAGGGCCCAAAGGCTGGCCTGGAGGCTGAGGAGTGGAGGTTGGCTTCAGTAGGAGCCAGGGTTGCCCTGGAGGGGTGGCATGGGGCAAACGTGGATGATGAGGGTGAAAACCCAGATGCTGCTTCTTGGTGCTAGA
>PVKV010009876.1:13240-54580 GCA_004027835.1 Alouatta palliata
TCCTGCCTCAGCCTCCCGAGTAGCTGGGACTACAGGCACGTGCCACCATGCCCAGCTAATTTTTGTATTTTTAGTAGAGACAGGGTTTCACCATGTTGACCAGGATGGTCTCGATCTCTTGACCTCGTGATCCACCCGCCTCAGCCTCCCAAAGTGCTGGGATTACAGGCGTGAGCCACCGCGCCCGGCTTTTTTTTTTTTTTTTTGAGACAGAGTCTCACTCTGTTGCCCAGGCTAGAGTGCAATGGCGAGTCCTGACTGTATGCCCACCTAACTCTCGCCTGCTGAGAGCAAATTCTGGCATGTGTGAGAAATCATATTGCTTGCTGAGATCTTGGCTCACTACAACCTCCGCCTCCCGGGTTCAAGTGATTCTCCTGCCTCAGCCTCCCAAATAGCTGAGATTACAGGCACCCACCACTACGCCTGGCTAATTTTTGTATTTTTAGTAGAGACGGGGTTTCACCGTATTGGTCATGACCTCAGATGATACGCCTCCCTTGGCCTCCCAAAGGGCTAGGATTACGGGCGTGAGCCACCTCGCCCAGCGGTGCAAGATTTTTGCACCTCCATGTGAGTTTAACAGCCTGCTTGGGACTGGCTTGGTCTGAGCTTGGAGGCAGGCGGCTCCTCCTCTTCTCCAGGCAGGAGAGACGGCTACCAAGCCCACTCCAGCCACCACTGGCTTAGAGGGACTATGCTCAGTGGCAGCAGGTCCTGTATGTCCCAGCCCAGGGGTCCTCATTGCCCAGCCCAGGGCTTGGTGCTGCCTGGGTGATCAGTGCTAGGTCCAAAGGCTGTGGATGTGGCTGCGAAGCCCCCAGAGGTCTCACATGCCTAGGGGCAGGGAGGGGGCAAGAGACGCTTCCCTCGAGTTTCCTGGAAGGATCAGGAGTTGGGACTGGCAAAGGAGGCAGGTAGAGGAACTCAGAGATGAGGCAGAAGCCAGCAGTGGAGTGAGAACAGGGTGTTCGAGAAACCAGGCTGAGGTCTCTGCCATCAAAGACAGAGCCTGGATTTGGCCTCAAGAAATGGGAAGCCCTGGCTGGGTGTGGTGGCTCACACCTGTCATCCCAGCACTTTGGGAGGCTGAGGAAGGAGGAGCATTTGAGCCTAGCCTTCAAGACCAGCCTGGGCAACATAGTGCGACCCTGTTTCTAACAAAATTACAAAAATTAGCTGGGTGTGGGATTGCACCTGTAGGCCCAGCTACTCTCCAGGAGTTTGAAGCTGCAGTGAGCTGTGACTGCACCACTAAATTCCTGCGTGGGCAACAGAGCAAAGCTCTCGTCTCAAAACATAAAAATAAAACATAAAATAAACAGGGAGCCCTGAGGATTCCGGGCAGGAGAGGGTGTGGTCACCACTGGAATTTTAGAAAAACGGCAGCTGGTAGTTGGGGGAAGGGGGCTCCACACTGGAGAGAGGGGGGTCCAGGATTTGGACGTGGTATAGGATGTGAGCCCTAGGACAGCAGGACCGTCCCTGAGGTGGCCGCACGGGGAGAGGCAGGAGGGGACCCTGCTCTTGGAGAGAAAGGGGGAGCCCGTACACCCCTGCTGGATGAGAGGGGAAGGGGGACTCTGGGCCCAGAGAGGGAGAGGACCGGCTCAAGGGATTTGTGACGGTGGGGGTGCGGGAGAGGGGAGAAGTGAGCGGCCCCGTAGGACTGCGTCCAGACCCGGCCGTCTCCGGGTAGGGGGCCATAACGGGCGGCTGGGGAGGGAGGGAAGGAGAGGCCAGGGAGGGGCAGGTTCCGAGTGGACGCCGGGTGGAGAGGGGAGGGAGAGTGCGGGCAGCGGGGGGTCGGGTCCGAGGAGCGGCTGGTGGGGAGGGGGGAATCCGGGGGCAAATCCGGGGAGGGGGCGAGGAGGCGGGTTCCGGGGGAGTCGGGCAAGGCCCGGGTGGGTCCCGGGAGTGAGTCGGGGACGATCCCGGGAAGGGAGCGGGGAGGGTCGGGGTCTGGAGATGGGCGGAGCAGGCGTCCCGGGAGGGCGCGTCCGGGAGCGGGGCGAGCTGGGCGAGCGGGGCGGGCCCGGAGACGAGGTGGGTCCGGGGAGGGGGCTGGCCCCGGGCTGCCCCAGCTTGGCCGGGCGCGGAGTGGTGCGCATGGCGCCGGGCGCACGACCCGGGGGCTGCGAACAAAGGGCCCCCGGCGGCGGCGCGGGGACGGCCGCGCTCGGACCCTGGCCCTGGCCCAACCCTGGCTCGGCCCCCTCCCCGGGCGCGGCGCCCCCACGGAGCGGAAAAATGAGCGGCGCCCTGCTCTGGCCGTGGCTCTCGCTCCTGCTCCTGCTGCTGTCGGCGCGGGACTGCGTGCGCGCCGCGCAGCCCCAGGCCCCGTGAGTATCCCCCGGCGATAGAGGAGGTGGGTCGCCCCCGGGGTTGGGGGCCGCGGGGACTGGCTCAGAGAGTGGCAGCGACCTGTCCAAGGCCTCACAGCCTCCGCGCTGGGCTGGACCTGGCGTCTTGTTCCCGAATCGTTTTGGGGAGGGTAGCCCTGAGGTTTCCAAAGTGGCTGGATGGAGGTACAGGGACTCCCCAAAGCTAAAGACGCTGAGGTCAGCTCCCCGCCCCACCTCGCCCCCTTCGTGTGACCCGGGCTGTCATCTTGGGTGGCGATTTCCAGTTGCCCAAGGCGTGAAGGTAAGAGGTGCGTCTTGGCTGAGAAGTGGGAGGAGATTCCGAAGAGTACGTTTCCCGTGGGTGGGCGTGGTGAGGGGAAGGAAGTGTTTGTTTTGCTTCCACATTTTTCTAGAGGTTTGCTTGCAGGCTTCTGGTGGGTTGACTGCGGGCGGGGAGAAGGTGAATTAACTAGCTGCTGGGGAGAACCTCTCCTAAGCTGGCTTCACAGCGAATATTTCTAAACTTGGCAAGTTCGGGTGAGCTCCGCAGGGCTGCGGGTTCAAGGGGGCTGCCCTGGTCTGCACAGGCCCAGCCTTTTAGTCCAGCTGGGCGTTTAGGAGGCGGCTTGTTCAAGCAGCGCTTGTTTAGGAGTTTCCAGAAAATCTCAGTTTTAAAAGCAAGACAGCCTACTACTCTCTGAACATCCCGACTTTCCTCTCCTAGGCTTCGTGAAATCGGAACCCTGCCAATTTTCATCCTGATGCTTCTTGCAAAGCTGGCATCCTTTAGAATAGTGGTGGTCCTCAGCCCTGGGGGGATTTTTGTGTCCCTGAGGTCACTGGGGAATGTCTGGAGGTATTTTTGGTTGTCACAGCTAGGGGGAGGCATTTGTTGCTGGAATCAAGCGGATACTGGCCAGGAATGCTCGGAAGCAGCCTGCGATGCACAGGTCAGCTTCTGCTGCAAGGAATGACCGGCCCCATGTGAGAGACCTTCCCTCCAATGAGACACTCTGCCTTATGCAATAACTGAATAAGTTACAAGTCTCTCCATTGCAGAGGGTTTTTTTTTGTTTGTTTTTGTTTTCGTTTTTTTGAGGCGGAGTTCTGCTCCTGTTGCCCAGGCTGCAGTGCGAAGGTGATTGCCTTACTGCAACCTCCGCCTCCTGGGTTCAAGCGATTTTCCTGCCTCAGCCTCCTAAGTAGCTGGGATTACAGGCCCATACCACCATGCCTGGCTAATTTTTTGTAGTTTTAGTAGAGACAGGGTTTCACCATGTTGGCCAGGCTGGTCTTGAACTCCTGACCTCAGGTAATCCACCCGCCTCGGCCTCCCAAAGTGCTGAGATTACAGGCATGAGCCACTGCACCTGGCCCGTTGCAGAGTTTTAAACAGTTCTCCAGCATATTTGCCTCTGACTGAAGTCACCCTGGGATTTTACTATCTGTTAAGTGACATGGAATCCCTGTGCTGAGAGACACACTGGGGAAGAGAAGTCCCCAAATGACCAACCTGAGATTCCAGATTATCTGGCCTCTAAGACAGGGACATGGTTCACCCAGCCCAAAGGATCCCATTTTAGGAACAGCTCTGGATGCCCACTTCTGTGACCTGAGAGGTTTCTGCATGAGCAATCTCTGAGCACAGAAAGCAGCATAGATTTGCAGTTGTAAGAGGAATTCTGTCTATACTGACCAATCATTTTCCCCAGTCTGGGACCTTCTGAGACCAGCAGGATGAGAAGCTAGTGTTAGTGCAGATGCTAGGGGGTGGGTCAGGTGTGATAGCGAATAGCTGGCCAGCATCCCAACAGCTGGAAACAGCTGCAACTTCTGAATAGCAGGGACACTTAATTTGGTGATGTCAGGTCCTCTGGGCAGTTGGAGGAAGACTCGAACCTGTATTGTTAGGACTTTCAAAGGTGACCAAGCAAAATGAACACGTTTCTCACACTCTCTTCTACACTCACCATGTGCTGTATGTGAGGCCCGTCTAAGCTCTAGGGATCAGCTGGGAGCCAGACAGAAAGAGTATGTCCCTTCAAAAGGATGCCATATTCCCGTGCTGGAGCAGGAAGGACACCTACAAACCCAGAGTCATTGCATATCCTGGTCAGTGCTGGAGTTATGTAATACACAGCACATACCTAGGGTCTTGCGAACTCCAGTTGGTCCTGGAATTGGATGGCACATGTGTGATCCCAGGGGACTGAACTCTGGTAATTATTCAAGGCAGATGGAGCACAGTGTGATCCTAAGGTCGGTGTACACTGTGGCCAGGGCTGCAGTAAACAACCCAAAGCCATTGTTCGTGTGGATGAAGCAACATAAACCCATTGCATCTGTTGAGATGCAACATGCTTAATGGTGTTTTCATGAAGTTCGGTTTATCTTTCATGGATTATACTTTTGGTATCTTACCCAAGAAATCTGCCTGTTCTAAGCACACTATGACTTTCTCCTTTGTTTTCTTCTAGTGCTTCTACAAATTTTACTTCTTCAATTTAGATCTGTTACTAAGATTAACTTTGAGTTAATCTGATTGCATGGTGTGAGGTAATGGTCTCAGTTCATCTTTTTGTATGTAGATGTTGGGTTTTTCCAGAGACAATATTGAGGCCAGGTGCAGTGGGCCTGTAATCCCAGCACTTTGGGAGGCTAAGGTGGGCAGATCACTTGAGGTCAGGAGTTCGAGATCAGCCTGGCCAACATGGTGGAACCCTGTCTCTACCAAAAATACAAAAATTAGCCAGGTGTGGTGGCACACACCTGTAGTCCCAGCTACTCTGCAGGCTGAGGCAGGAGAATCCCTTGTACCTGGGAGGTGGAGGGTTCAGTGAGCTCAGATTACACCATTGCACTTCAGCCTGGGTGACAAAGCAAGACTCAGGCTCAATTAAAAATAAATAAAAAAAGAAAATATTGAAATGAAATGTCTCCTAATCTCATTGCCTGGTCCAGTTTCCCCCTTTACCCTGTTTTCTTCTGATTTCCATTGTTCTACATGGTTGCCATCATGGTGCCTTTGCTACAGTGCTCTTGGCGATTTCCGGCACACCATAAGCATTTCATGAGGTTAAAGGGCCTGTGTAATTTTCCATGGAAGGCTGTAGATATTGGGAGGCAGGAGCTGAGGTGGGGAGGACCTGGGACCCCAGGTCAGGTCCCCTGAGGACCCCCCAACACCCTCTCCTGCCTGACTGTGTGGTCTGGTGCATGTTCTTATCCTTCTGAAGCAGCAGTTTCCCATCAGGAAAGTGGGGGGTAAGGCCTTCCTTCCACAGCTGACTTTACAGTCAGAAGATTTTAGGAAAGAGAGGCTTTGACTCCATTGTTTTCAGAGCTCTTTCTGTTTGAGGCCCTATAGCTTGTGTTCAGGATTTGTTCTTAAAATGAATGTGGCAGAGAAGCTCTTTGCTCTGGGCTCTGGAGCCTGGCTGCCTGGGTTAGAATCCTGGCCTGTCACTGTTGGGGCTGGTGACCTGGCTTCTCTGGGGCTTCCTTTCTGCCTCTGCTTCCTGTGTGAGTCTCTGAATAGAGCTGACGTCAGCACTTCTCCCGGTGGCGGGGGAGGTGGGTGCACTGTGAAGATGAAGTGGGATCCTGCTGGTTACCTGGCTTGTGGAGGAGAATATTTCAGACAGTGGGGATGACATGTGCAAAGGTCCTGGGCCAGAAGGGCTGGGCGCCGTGGCTCATGCCTGTAATCCCAGAACTTTGGGAGGCTGAGGAGGGTGGATTGTTTGAGGTCAGGAGTTCGAGATCATCCTGGCCAACGTGGCAAAACCCTATCTCTACTAAAAATTATAAAAATTAGCTAGGTGTAGTGTCAGACAACATGTAATCCCAGCTACTTGGGAGGCTGAGCCACGAGAATCCCTTGAACCCAGGAGACGGAGGTTGCAGTCAGTTGAGATCACACCACTGCACTCCAGCCCGGGGGACAGAGTGAGACTCTATCTCCAAAAGAAAGAAAAAAATGTCCTGTGGCAGAAGGAAGTAGCTGAGCAAACAGGCTGGAGGCTGAAATACAGAGAGTAAGAGAGGATGTGTGATGTCGAAAAATGAGGCCAGATTCTTACCCAGTACAGGGCCTTCAGAGGCGAATGAGCCAATTCTCCGCCTCAGGAACTGACGGGGGGCACAGACTCCTAGAGCATTAGTGCCAGCCAGGTGTGGTCAGGCAAAGGCAGGAGTCTGCCAGGGGGAGAGCCCTGACCTAGCCGTGGAGGCAGCGAGGCTAGGGGGCTGGGGGTGAGAACTTCACCTTGGTTCTCCTTTCCTGCAGGGGTTACTTGATTGCAGCTCCCTCTGTTTTCCGTGCGGGCGTGGAGGAAGTCATCAGCGTGACCATCTTTAACTCTCCAAGGGAAGTCATGGTCCAGGCTCAGTTGGTGGCCCAGGGTGAGCTGGTGGTGCAGAGCCAGGGAGCCATCCTGGGTAGGTCCCTTGGGTGCCGGACCAGGGCTTCTCCTTGTTTTGCAAAGTGGGGCCACTTGCTGGGCTCAAGGCTGGGGCAGTGTGGGTGTTGGTTTCCTTCGCTTCTGCCCCATATCCCCAGGGGCACGAGAGGGAGGGAGGGAGGAGGACAGGTTGCATTCTCCTCATTTTACAGATGGAGAGAGTAAGGCCCAGGAATGGGCAGCTCAGCTCACAATTCCTCAGTGGCTCTGGTTCTGTGGGTGCAGAGCGGGGCACCAGCTGTGTCAGGTTTGACCAGAGGTGGGACAGGGGAGCTGGAGGCGATCACGTGACCCCCTCTGACCTTTTGTTGAGTTTCCAGCACACCTGAATCATTAGACCTGGGCTCACAGGCCTGTTACTAAGTGGAGCTCAGGCCCTCAGCCAGTCTCTCCCCTCACTCCTTGGTCAAATGCAGATAACGACAGCCTCAAGATGGTGAATGCAGGTCCCTGGTTCAGAAAGCTGTAGTCTCCCAGGGGAGGTCTCATTCCTCATGCAGAGGATGATGGCAGCCACAGGAGACACAGGCAATGTTAGTGGCCTCAAGGCCAGTGAAGCAGCACTTGTCTCCTGGGGAGATCTGGTCAGAGAAGGTGGAAGTGTGGAAGCTTCTAGAACCTTCTAGAAGCCCTTCTTGTTCTAGAAGCAGCAGGTACTCCTGACTTGGGTGGCTAACCAAGTGAAACCCAACATCAGTTGGCTTCTGCAACCATTTATGGTCTCTCATAACTAGAAAGAAAGTCCAGGCCGGGTGCAGTGGCTCACGCCTGTCATCCTAGCACTTTGGGAGGCCGAGACGGGCGGATCACCTGAGGTTGGGAGTTCGAGATCAGCCTGACTAACATGGAGAAACCCCATCTCTACTAAAAATACAAAATTAGCCAGGCATGGTGGTACATGCCTGCAATCCCAGCTACCCAGGAGGCTGAAGCAGGAGAATCATCTGGGAGGTGGAGGTTGTGATGAGCCAAGGCCTGGGCAACAAGAGCGAAACTCATCCAAAAAAAAAAAAAAAAAACAAAACAGAAAGAAAGTCCACTGGTATTGCTGGCATGCTTCTTGTCATGCTTCTTGCCCTACCTCCTGATGCAGCCAGGTCTCCCCTTAAGATCAGTGGGAGCACCAGTTTCCCAGGATGGCTGGATAAAGTCCCAGGATTCCCTCCGATTGGCCTATCTTGGGTCATGTGCTCAACCTGAACCAATCATTGTGACCAGAGGGGAAGGCCTATGAAGATTGGCTCAGAGCCCCAGGAATGTGGATGGAAAGCTTAGGAGCCACGTGGACTGCGTGGTGGGCAGGTAGCTTGCCCCAGGAAAGTGAGGATCTGTTAGCAGGAAATGGGATAATGGTTGCTGGGAGGCAAAAATAATAGATACCTAATTGAGTCCTGGAGGCCAGAAACCTAGTACAGTACCACAAATGATTCAGTGTGGGTACCAGAGTGAGGTGATGGGAGATCAGTCAGGTCCACTGGGGACCTCAGTCTCCTCTTCTTTCTCTCCACTCTTCTCCTTGTTCCTCTCCCCTGGTGTTTTCCCATTACTCCTCTCACAGCTTACTTTGGGCAGGAGCCAGGGGCAAAGTAAATCAAATACTTAGACAGGCCAGCTTTCCCCTGAATAGCTCAGCTTTGTTCATCCCCTCTGGCCTTGTGCCAGCTTGGAGGAAACCTCTGGCTTCTGCCAATCCCAGCCTGGCCCAGGCCAGGCCAGCATGACCCAGGGTGTGTTTGTCCACATGAAACCCCTCTGGGTTAAGAAAGTTTGTGGTTTGTGAGGCAGCAGCTCACAGGAGGCGGGGAAACACAGCTCTTGATTTAACTTTTCTCATTTTATTTTCCTTTTTAGATAAAGGGATGATCAAACTCAAGGTAAGTTGTTAATTTTTTTTTTTGTATGGTAAGCTGTTAATTTTTTAAATTATAAGCCTGACCTTGGAAATAAAGAATTGAATGGGAATGGAACAAGAGAAATTGCATGTGTTTCGAGAAAAATCATTTTTAAAAAGGAGAGGTAAAAAATGAATAATGAGGCTGGGTGCCATGCTCACATCTGTAATCCCAGCCTGTTGGGAGGCCGAGGTGGGTGTATCTCTTGAACCCAGGAGTTCAAGGCCAGCCTGAAAAACATGGTGAAACCCCGTCTCCACACAAAAAAGATACAAAAATTAGCCAGGTGTGGTGGTGCATGCCTGTAGTCCCAACCACTTGGGAAGCTGAGTGGGAGGACCACTTGAGACCAGGAGGTGGAGGCTGCAGTGAACTATGATTGCATCTCTGCACTCCAGCCTGGGCAACAGAGTGAAATCCTGTTTGTTTTTTTTTTTAAAAAAAGGTGGCCAGGCACAGTGGCTCACACCTGTAATCCCAGCACTTTGGGAGGCCGAGGTGGGCAGATCACCTAAGGTCGGGAGTTCGAGACCACCCTGACCAACATGGAGAAACCCCATCTCTACTAAAAATACAAAATTAGCTGCACGTGGTGGTGCATGCCTGTAATCCCAGCTACTCGGGAGGCTGAGGCAGGAGAATCGCTTGAACGTGGGAGACGGAGGTTGTGATGAACTGAGATCATACCACTGTACTCCAGCCTGAGCAACAAGAGCGAAGCTCCATCTAAAAAAAAAAAAAGAAATTTAGAAAAGGAGAAATCAACTGATAATCCAGTTTTCATACTTTTCACTTTTTCATGTTTTCCATAAATTCTTGTTCAGGCACATACATTTTCTTTTAATAGTTTCAGTTAAAGGATGCACACCATTGGCTGGGCATGGTGGCTTCACGCCTGTAATCCTGTCACTCTGGGAGGCTCAGGTGGGTGGATCACTTTAGTTCAGGAGTTCGAGACCAGCCTGGCCAACATGGTGAAACTCCATCTCTACTAAAAATATAAAAATGAGTCGGGCATAGTGGCGGGCATCTGTAATCCCTGCTACTCAGGAGGCTGAGGCAGGAGGATTGCTTGAACCCAAGGGGCAGAGGTTGCAGTGAGCCAAGATCGCGCCACTGCACTCCAGCCTGGGTGACAGGGAGAAACTCCGTCTCAAAAAAAAAAAACAAAAAACCATACACCATGGTGTTTCCTATTCCTTCTGATCACATTGTCGTAAACAGCTTCCACGTTTTTAAGTCTCTGTAATTGGAATTTCCATCTTATTGTAAACAACGCCCTATTGCACCCCTCTTAAATATTAATTTACTAAGCCCCCAGCTTCTACAGGTTAGATTTGTTTAGATTGTTTTCAGTGTTTTTTTTTTAAATGAAGTCTCGCTTTGTCACCCAGGCTGGAGTGCAGTGGTACAATCACAGCTCACTGCAGTCTCCACTCCTGAGTATCACTTGAGGTCAGGAGTTTGAGACCAGCCTGGCTAACGTGGTAAAACCCCATTTCTACTAAAAATACAAACAATTAGCCAAGTGTGGTGGCCGATGTCTGTATTCTCTAGAATCACTTGCATCTGGGAGGCAGAGGTTGCAATGAGCTGAGATTGTGCCACTGCACTCCAGCCTGGGCAACAGAGCGAGACCTTGTCTCAAAAAAAAAAAAAGATATTTGGGGAAGTTTGTGGGGGGCAGGGGATGTCCTGTGCTCTATAAGATGTTGAGCAGCCTCCCTTGTCCCCTCTCAAGTGACAGTAGCAACCCCCACCCCCAAAGCTATGACACCCCAAAATATCTCCAGAAACTGCCACGTGTCCCCTGGGGGGCACAGTTGCCCCAGGAGTGAGTTCCCCCATTAGAGACTTCCAGATTCCTTTCCCAGTATCTTGGCCCATTCCTGGGTGACATCCTTGTCCCAAAGCTCCTTCCTCTGCCTGCAGGTGCCCACGGGTCTCCAGGGCCAGGCACTTTTGAAAGTGTGGGGCCGTGGCTGGCAGGCGGAGGAGGGGCCCCTCTTTCACAACCAGACCTCGGTGACCGTGGACGGCCGGGGCGCTTCCGTGTTCATCCAGACGGACAAGCCTGTGTACAGACCCCAGCACCGAGGTGGGTGGCCGGCACGGACGGACGCAGGGCGGGCCCGCCATGGTCTGGAGGTGTCACACGCCTCTCTTGTTTCTTCTAGTGCTCATAAGCATCTTCACCGTCTCTCCAGACCTGAGGCCCATCAATGAGAAGGTGAGATCAGCTTCTAAAAGCGCAGGCCCGGGGCGCACCCACCTGGGCCCACCTGGCCAGGGCCACCATCGGAACCTGGCCTTTCTCTCCAGACCTTCTCTTTTCTCTTTCCTTTCATGGTTCCCTGCCCCTGGAGAACCCCAGGGAGCTGGTGGGTATCCCTTTCCTGCTGCCTGTCAACAAGGAGTGCCTTTGAGGGCTTTAGGTAGCCCTGGACTGGCGCTTAAATTCTATTTTTTTTTCCAAAGACCAAGTCTCTCCCTCTATTGCCCAGGCTGGAGTTCAGGGACGCGATCTCGGTTCACTGCAACCTCTGCCTTTCGGGTTCAAGTGATTCTCCTGCCTCAGCCTCCCGAGTAGCTGGGATTACAGGTGCCTGCTACTACACCCAGCTGATTTTTCGTGTTTTTAGTAGAGATGGGATTTCACCATATTGGCCAGGCTGGTTTCCATCTCCTGACCTCAAGTGATCTGCCCACCTCAGCCTCCCAAAGTTTTGGGATTACAGGCGTGAGCCACTGCGCCCAGCCTGACTGTTGTTTAAATTTAAATTCTAATAGTCATGCATTTATTTAACTTTCATTATAAAATATGGCCTGGCAGCGTGGCTCACACCTGTAATCCCTTTCGGGAGGCTGAGGCAGAAGGATAACTTTAGGTCAGGAGTTCAAGACCAGCCTGGGCAACATAGCAAGACCTCATCTATACAAAATTTTTTTAAAAAAATTATCAGGGCATGGTGGTACATACCTGTAGTTCCAGCTGTGTGGGATGTTGAGGTGTAAGGATCACCTGAGACCAGGAGTTCGAAACTGCAATGAACCTTGATGACACCAACTGCGCTCCAGCCTGGGCAACAGAGCAAGACCTTGTCTCTAAAAAAAGAAAGAAGGCTGGGCACGGTGGCTGATGCCTGTAATCCCAGCACTCTTGGAGGCTGAGGAGGGCGGATCACAAGGTCAGGAGATTGAAACCACCCTGGCTAGCATGGTGAAACCCCGTCTCTACTAAAAATACAAAAATTAGCCAGGTGTGGTGGCGGGCGCCTTTAATCCCAGCTACTTGGGAGGCTGAGGCAGGAGAATCACTTGAAACCAGGAGGCGGAGGTTGCAGTGAGCCGAGATCGTGCTACTGCACTCCAGCCTGGGCAACAGAGTGAGACTTAGACTCGAAAAAAAAAAAAAAAAAGAAAGAAAACATTACTGCCACATCAAACTTCTCATTTCTCCTTTGAAGTAAATACATTAACACAAAAAAGGCATGCATCTTTTTTTTTTTTTTGAGATGAGGTCTCACTCTGTCACCCAGGCTGGAGCGCAGTGGTATGATCTTGGCTCACTGCAACCTCTGCTTCCTGTGCTTAATTGATCCTTCCACCTCAGCCTCCCAAGCGGTTGGGATTATAGGTGTGCACCACCACACCCAGCTAAGTTTTGCATTTTTAGAAGAGATGAGGTTTCACTATGTTGCCCAGGCTTGTCCCAAACTCCTGGGCTCAAGTGATTCTCCCACCTCAGCCTCCCAAAGTGCTGAGATTACAGGTGTGAGTCACCGCGCCCAGCTTCAGATCTTTTAACTTTTTATTTGAAGCAACGATACAGAACGGTGTCCTTTATTCAGCCCAGGAACCAGTGAACTTTCTGTAAAGGGCCAGAGAGTAAATATTTAGGCTCTGTGGACCAGACTGATTCTAGTTGCAACTGCTGAGATCTGCTGTTGCCACACAAAGGCGGCCATAGACGATATGTAAATGAATGGACATGAATGGGTGCCAATAAAGTTTTATTGACAAAAACAAGCAGAGGGCCAGATTTGGCTAAGGGGTGCAGTTTGTCAACCCCTGACCTGGAGTAGTAGTTCTCAAACTTAAGTGTATGTTAATATCATCTGATAGGTTTGTTCACACATAGGTTGCAGGACCTCTGTCCACATTTTTTGATTCAGGAGGTTTGGGGAGGGACCCTAGGACATGTATTTTTAAAGTTCCTGGTGGATTATTCTTATGACAGTTTGGGGAACACACTCTGAGAACCATGGAACTAGAGTTGCCATTACAAGTCTACAAATGTAACAAAACCTACATTTTGCTACATTTATGTACTTTTTTTTTTTGAGAGGGAGTTTTTTGCTTTTGTTGCTCAGGCTGGAGTGCAAGGATGTGTTCTCGGCTCACCCCAACCTCTGCCTCCTGGGTTCAAGCGATTCTCCTGCCTCAGTCTCTTGAGTAGCTGGGATTGCACCACCAATTTTTTGTATTTTTAGTAGAGATGGGGTTTCACCATGTTGGCCAGGCTGGTTTCAAACTCCTGACCTCAGGTATTTACCCATCTTGGCCTCCTAAAGTGCTAGGATTACAGGCATGAGCCACCGTGCCTGGCCTCATTTATAGGCTTTCTGTCTAGTGTTCTCTCTCTGTCTGTATATGTATATATACTTACAAAATTATTTTAATGATAAACCATTTGAGAATAACTTACAGATATTGTGCCTCTGTGGCCCTGAACACTTGGCCTGCATCCTTTAAGAGCAAGGATGTTCTCTTATACAACTAAGGGACGATCGTCACATTTAAAAATTTTGAGGCTGGGCACAGTGGCTCACATCTGTAATCCCAGCACTTTGGGAGGCTGAGGTGGGAGGATTGCTTGAGGCCGGGAGTCCAAGACCAATCTGGGTAACAGCAAAATTGTCTTGACAACACATTAAAATAATAAAAATTGGCCGAGCATGGTGGCATGCGCTGGTAATCCCAGCTACTCGGGAGGCTGAGTCAGGAGGATCCCTTGAGCCCAAGAGTTCGAGGCTGCAATGAGCTGTGATTGTGCCACTTGCATTCCAGCCCGGGCAGCAAAGCACAACCCTGTCCCAAAAAAAAAAAAAAAAAAAAAAAAAAAAGTGGCTGGGCATGGTGGCTCACGCCTGTAATCCCAGCACTTTGGGAGGCTGAAGGGGGTGGATCACAAGGTCAGGAGATCGAGACCATCCTGGCCTTGGTGAAACCCCATCTCTACTGAAATACAAAAAATTAGCCAGGTGTGGTGGTGCACGCCTGTAGTCCCAGCTACTCAGGAGGCTGAGGCAGGGAAATTGCTTGAATCCGGGAGACAGAGGTTGCAGTGAGCCAAGATCATGTCACTGCATTACAGCCTGGTGAAAGAGCAAGACTCGTCTCAAAAAAAAAAAAAAAAAAGAAAAGAAAAGAAAAGAATTTTGACATCGGCACAATAATAATATGTAATATAAAATCCATGTTCTTCCAGTAGTAACCTTTGCAGCATGTTTGCTAGGCCAGGATCTGATCCTGGGTCATCTGTTGCATTTCATCCTCATGTTTCTTGGTCTCCTTTAATTTGAATTAGTTCCTCACTGCCTTTCTGCGTCTTTCGTGAGCTTGACATTTTTGGCAAGTCCAGGCAGTTGTTTTGCAGAACGTCCCTTGGTAAGATGGCCTTCTGGTTCCTGGTCACCAGGTTCAGGTTGTGAATCTTGGGAAGGATCTGCAGAATCGATACTGGATCCTCCCCAGTGCCTTGTATCAGGGGGCACCTGGCATGTGTCGGTCCCATTGCTGGGGACACTAACAGGGTCCAGTGGTTCAAGTAGCAGTTGCCTGGTTTCCCCTTTTGAGGGTCCCTCTCTAAAGACCCTACTTGGGATTAGGATTCAATGCATGTAACTTAGGGGACACTTTTTTTTTTTGAGACAGAGTCTTGCTGTTTTGCCAGGCACGAGGCTGTGGCGCAAAGGCCTGAGATCGCGCCAGGCACGAGTGCAGTGGCGCGATCTCAGCTCACTGCAACCTCCGCCTCCCAGCTTCAAGCAATTCTCCTGCCTCAGCCTCCCAACTAGCTGAGACTACAGGCACACGCCACCACGCCCAGCTGATTTTTGTATTTTCGTAGAGATGGGATTTCACTGTGTTGGCCAGGATGGTCTTGATCTCTTGACCTTGTGATCCACCCGCCTCGGCCTCCCAAAGTGCTGGGATTACAGGCGTGAGCCACCGCACCCAGCCAGGGGGACACTTTTTAACCCGTAACAGCGACTGCCTGTCCTGGGGACCCAGGCCATGTGTGAATGACGCGTGAGTGCGTTGGGAGGATTTGGGCTTTGCTGGAAGATTTGCTCACTGTATCTGTGTCTTCCTTACAGCTGAAAGCCTACATCCTGGTGAGTGGCCTCTGTCCCTCCTCAGCTTAGACTCGGGGCCCGGGTAGCCCATCTTCTGCAAGATCTGGTCTGTCTTTGCCCAATGTCTGCCTTCTGGGGTGAGCCACCGTGCCTTACAAGGCTGGCACCCAGCCTCTTCTATCCTAGTCCCTGAGTCCACCCTGGGATGGGCTGAGTGTGTATCTGTCCATTTCCCTTTTTTTTTTTTTTTTTTGAGAGATAGAGTCTCACTTTGTCACTCAGGCTGGAGTACAGTGGTACCGATCTTGGCTCACTGCAACCTCTGCCCCCCGGGTTCAGGAGATTCTCTTGCCTCAGCCTCCCAAGTAGCTGGGACTACAGGTGTGCGCCACCATGCCCAGCTAATTTTTTTTTGTATTTTCAGTAGAGACGGGATTTCACCATGTTGGCCAGGATGATCTCAATCTCTTGACCTCGTGATCCACCCACCTCGGCCTCCCAAAGTGCTGGGATTACAGGCGTGAGCCACCGCGCCCGGCCACGTCCATTTCTAGGTTTGCACACAGCTCCCTAAATGGGGGTTAGTGCATTCTGCCTTCCAAAACTTCTTTTCTATCCAGAGCTTTTTAACTTTTTTGCACTGGGGTGAATGATGAATCTCGGGACCTTCCCTGCGTGGTTCACATGCCCAAGAGAGAGGACTGGGAAGATTGGGCACACGCTGGGCTACCCTGAGTTCACTCTGTGTGTCTGTCCCCCTCTACTGCCAACAGGACCCCCGAGGCTCTCGGATGATGGAGTGGAGACATCTGAAGCCATTCTGCTGCGGTGAGTTTCTTCCTCTGTGGCTTGGGGGCTGTGGAGGTGATAAACCTTCAAGGAAAACAGAATGTGCTCTGTCCGGGCCCCCTCCCCAACATACCCCCACTGCTGCCTCAGCTGGAGGGGACCAAGGAGGAGCGAAGGGCAGGTGCCCACCTGGGAGGTGACAACGCTGTGGATTTGGGTCTGGAAGCCTCAGCCTGGCCCACAGCACCTTCCCTGTGGATCTGGACCTTCTGCCCACATTTCTCTGTGCCCAGGACTCAGGCAGGGCTCCTGCCCAGAACACAAGACCTTTCTGGAATACTGGGGCACATGCTCCTACCTTCTTTTATTTATTTATTTTTTTGAGACAGAGTCTTGCGCTGTCGCCCAGGCTGGAGCGCCGTGGCTCTATCTGAGCTCACTGCAGCCTCTGCCTCCCAGGTTCCCGATTCTCCTGCCTCAGCCTCCCGAGTAGCTGGGATTACAGGTGAATGGCACCACACCCAGCTAATTTTTGTCTTTTCAGTAGAGTCAGGGTTTCACCGTATTGGCCAGGCTGGTCTCAAACTCCTGACCTCAGGTGATCCACCCGCCTCGGCCTCCCAAAGTGCTGGGATTACAGGCGTGAGGCACCATGCCTGGCCTCAGCCTCTTTTCTTCTGTTCCATCTTCTCTCTCTGCCTTCTTTACTCCCTCTTGTTCACTTCACTGCTCTCTCTATCAGCAGATATTTGTTGGGCAGCACACAGATACTGCCACGGGGTGAGATTTCAACCCAATGGGGAAAGCAAACATGAACTGAACAGCCTGGATAATGTCAGTTGTGATGGGTGCTAGAGAGGAGAAGTTCAAAACTCAGAGAGGGCAAATGGGGCCCTATCCCAGCCCGGGGTGGCAGAGGCAATCCTGGAAGGCTGCCTGGAGGAGGATCCTTTTCAGCAACAAAGAAGGAACAGGGGACAGCCAGGCCAAGCGAGGGGGCAAGAAGCATGTTCCAGGCAGGGACCCAACATATGGGAAGGGCTGTAGATGTCCAGGGGAGTCACATTGGAGAGGGGAGACAAGACAGAGATGTCGAATGCCGAGAGCAGGGGTGACGCTGGCAAGAGCAGAACCCAAGACCTTTCTGGAAAAGTTTAAAAAACTTTCTTTTTTAAAGAGACAAGTTCTCTCTCATTCTGTCACCTAGGCTGGAGTGCAGTGGCGTGACCATAGCTCACTGCAGCTTCCACCTCTCGGGTTCAAGTGATCCTCCCACCTCAGCCTCCCAAGTAGTTGGTACCACAGGCGTGTGCCACGAGGCACAGCTACTTTTTAAAATTGTTGATAGAGATGGGGTTTCAAGATGTTGCCTAGGCTGACTTGAGCTTAGGAGCCTGGAGGGAGAGGAGAGGCCAACCTCCTGTTTAAAAAAAACCCTTTGGTGGCTCACGCCTGTAATGCCGGCACTTTGGGAGGCTGAGGCAGGCAGATCACCCGAGGTCAGGAGTTCGAGACCATCCTGGCCAACACGGGGAAACCCCATCTCTACTAAAAATACAAAATAGCCGGGCGTAGTGGCGGGCGCCTATTGTCCCAGCTACTCAGGAGGCTGAGGCACAAGAATTGCTTGAACCTGGGAGATGGAGGTTGCAATGAGCTGAGATTGCATCATTGCACTCCAGCCTGGATGAAAGCTCTGTCTCAAAAAAATAAAAAAATAAAAAGACCCTTAGGCTGGGTGTGGTGTCTCACACCTGCAATCCCAGCACTTTGGGAGGCTGAGGCGGGCGGATCATCTAAGGTCCAGAGTCTGAGACCAGCCTGGCTAACATGGTGAAACCCAGTTTCTACTAAAAAAAATCCAAAGAATTAGCCAGCTGTGGTGGCGCTTGCAATCCCAGCCATCAGGAGGCTGAGGCAGGAGAATCGCTTGAACCCGGGAGGCAGAGGTTGCAGTGAGCCGAGATCATGTCACTGCACTCCAGCCTGGGCCACAGAGCGAGACTCTGTCTGAAAAAATTAATTAATTAATTAATTAATAATAAAAAAACCCTTAGGGATGTATGTAGACCCACGGTTTTCAACCAGGGTGACTGTGCCCCTCTCTCAGGGAGCATTTGGCAGGGTTGGCCACAGACCCCTTGCCAAGCACGTGCTCAAGACACACATGCCCAAATGTCCTCCAGCCGTCAAAGGCACACTTTGAATACGTGGGAGAAAAGCCATTTTAGCCATCACATCTTCTGACTCCAATGTGACCGAGCCTCCCTCCCTGTCCCCTCCCTGTCCCCTCCCTCTGTGACCCTCCTGTGTGATCACTGGGGATGGGGAGCATGTCACACTCAGGAGTGGAAGGTCTGCTGGCACTGCCTGGGGTCAGTGTGCCCTTTCCAACCTCTCCACGGCTCCCGGTGAAAACAGAGCTGCAGACGGGGCTCAGGGGCACAGGCGCCAAGCACGTGACACCTCCCGCATCAGCAGCTGATGATGCTTCTGGGGGGACGTTTGGGGAGAGTGCTCTGTTCTAAGGTGTGTGCGTGCCCTAGCTCAGTTAGTGGGGTGGTTCTCACGGAGGGGTTGGGGCCTGGCGGCAGATTCTGCCCCCAGGGCACATTGGTGATATCTGGGGCCATTTTGGCTTGTCAGGCCTCTTGGGGGGGGGCAAGGGGGCAGCTGGCATCTGGTGAGTGGAGGCCAGGGATGATGCTCAGATGACTCCGTGCACAGGACACCCCCCACATCGCAATGAAGGATCTGGCCCCAAACGTCAGGAGTGCCCAGGCTGAGAAACCCTGCCCTGGCCGAAGACCCTGTCTCTCTTGTCTGTCTGTCTCTCTCCTCTCTCTCTCTCTCTCTCTTCTCTCTCTCCTTTCTGTCTCTCTCTCTTCTTTCTCTTTCTGTCTCTCCTCTGTCTCTCTCCTCTGTCTCTTTCTCTCTCTCTCTGTCTCTCTCTATCTGGGATTTGTACCCAGGGGTGTCTTTACCCCCTAAGGGCGATATCAGCAATGTCTGGAGACTTGTTTAGGTTGTCACATTGTGGCGGGCATTGGTGCTACAGGCATTCGGTGGGTGGAGGCCAGGGATGCTGCTTAGTGCCCTCTGGGGCACAGGACGCTTCCACCCCAGAGAGCCTCCAGGCCGCAGGTGTCAGTAATGTACAGGCTGGGAATGGCTCGGGTGGGGGATGGAGTGGATGAGCCTGGCTGGCTCATTTTCCCACGTTTGTCCAGCTCACTGCCTGCCCCTGGCCCTGGCTGCACAGCTGTCCTAGGAACCCCAGGTCCAGCCTCTTCTTGAACCCGTTTGCAGCCTGCCAGGGTCTCAGACCTGCTCGGCTGGCCTGATTCTGCAGGGTCCTGATCTGCACAGACCCCGCCAGGCTCTCCATGGCCTCCAGTTCTCCTGGGGCGCTGAGCAGGGAAGGAGGAGGAGCTGGGTCCTGGCTCCCTCTTCCCGTACCTTACTTCGGGATGCTGGAGCTGGGCCCGAACCCATGGCTCTCTGCACATGCCCTTGCCCGGGCACGAAAGAGTTCTCTCTTCACACAGGCATCACCAACGTGAGCTTCCCCCTTTCCGACCAGCCTGTGTTGGGAGAATGGTGGATTTTTGTCGAAATGCAAGGCCACACGTACAACAGGTCTTTTGAAGTTCAGAAGTATGGTAAGTTGGAGAATTTCAGGGTCTCGGAATTTCAGATCTGGGAGGAACCTTAGAAACTGGTGAAGAAGGCTGAGTGCGGTGGCTCACGCCTGTAATCCCAGCACTTTGGGAGGCCCAGGTGGGCGGATCACTTGAAGTGACCAGCCTGGCCAACATGGGGAAACCTGTGTCTATTAAAAGTGCAAAAATCAGCTGGATATGGTGGTGGGCATATGTAGTCCCAGCTACTCGGGAAGCTGAGGCAGGAGAATCACTTGAACCCAAGAGGCGGAGGTTGCAGTGAGTTGAGATCGCACCACTGCATTCCAGCCTGGGCGACAAGGTGAGACTCTGTCTCAAAAAAAAAAAAAAAAAAAAAGAGAAACTGGTGAAGAGGTGGAGGATGACATGACTCCCCGTTTACTGAGGGCTCGGGATGGCTGAGCTTAGTTTCAGGGGATGGTCCTACACCCTGGCCTTTTTTTTTTTTTTTTGAGATAGTGTTTCACGCCCATCACCCAGGCTGGAGTGCAGTGGTGCGATCTTGGCTCACTGCAGCCTCGACTTCCCAAGTTCGAGTGATCCTCCCTCCTCAGACTCCTGAGTTGCTGGGACTACAAGTGTGAATCATCACTCCCGGTTAGGTTTTGTATTTTTAATAGAGACAGGGTTTCACCATGTTGCCCAGGCTGGTCTCCCAACTCCTGGCCTCAAGCAATCCTTCTGCCTCAGCCTCCCAAACTGCACTCTTGCCTTTTATAGGAAAAAAGTATTGTAGGCCAGGCGTGGGTGGCTCACACCTGTAATCCCACCACTTTGGGAGGCTGAGACGGGAGGATCACTTGAGGCCAGGAGTTTGAGACCAGCCTGGACAACATAGTCCCCGTCTGTACAAAACTTTAAAACAAAAAATTATATGGACGTGGTGGCACATGTCTGTGGTCCCCGATACTGGGAAGCTGAGGCAGGAGGATTGCTTGAGCCCTGGAGATCTGCAGTGAGCTGTGATTGCAGCACCCACTCCAGTTGGGGTAACAAAGTGAGACCCTGTCTCAAAAAAAAAAAAAAAAAAAAGGTGGCCAGACACGAAGCTAACATCCATAATCCTAGCATTTTGGGAGGATGAAGGGGGTGGATCACTAGAGGTCAGGAGTTTGAGACCAGGCGTTGAACAACATGCTGAAACCCCCCCTCTACTAAAAATACAAACACGGCCGGGCACGGTGGCTCACGCCTATAATCCCAGCACTTTGGGAGGATGAGGTGGGTAGATCACTAGAGGTCAGGAGTTCGAGACCAGGGGTTGGCCAGCATGGTGAAACCCCATCTCTACTGAAAATAGAAACAGCCAGGCGTGGTGGTGTGAGCCTGTATCCCCAGCTATTTGGGAGGCTGAGGCTGGAGAATTGCTGGAACCAGGAGGAGGAGGTTGTAGTGAATCAAGGTCGTGCGACACTCTGTCTCAAAAATAAGAAAAGAAAAGAGATTCTTAGGTTCCTGGAAGGGTTCTCCCAGGACCCGATTCTTTCTGGTTTTCCAGCGGCTCCAGGGCATCACCCCTGCCCCTGGTGACAAGATGGCTTGACCCTGCCAGGGCTGAGTCCAGAAGCAGATGGAGAAATCGGCTCTTCGCTGCAGTCACCCCGGGGATGCCCCTTGTTGGCTCCCAGGGTCACAGGGGCTGGGAGGCACCTCCAGGCCTGGTGTCCACCCTGGGATAGGCTCTAAGTTCGTGGTCTAAAAGTGACAGGAGGAGGTCCCTTGAGGAAAATGGGGTCCTGGTCCCCCAAAGACGGGAAATAGATGCAGCCCGCAGAATCCCCAAGGCTGCTGAGCAGAGCGGCGTGGATGGGTACAGCGTCAGCCTCGGCGGTGGCCGGGTGCTGTGGTCCGCGAATACCTTGCACGGGGGCCAGGGCTCCTGAGGTCACCCTACGGACAGAAGCCAGCCCCTCCTCCTCTCTGCTTTCTCTCTTCAGTGTTGCCCAAGTTTGAGCTCCTGATTGACCCACCCCGGTATATCCGAGACCTGGATGCCTGTGAGACAGGCACCGTGCGGGCCAGGTGAGAAACAGGGGCCCCCAGGGCACACTGGGGGGCCTTTCCCCCTCCTCCACCATCACACTGCTCCCTCAAGGTCATACCCCTCCTCTGCTGCCTCCCTCCCTCCCACATGGGTGTGCTCCTCTCTTCCTGGGTCCCTCCCCTGTGGGTGCCCTGTCCCTGGGTGTGCGCCTCCCCCTGGAGCATCTCCCTTTCCCGTACCCCTTCCCTCTGGGCACCCCCCTCCTCAGGATGTGTCCCTCCCCCTAGAGCATCTCCCTCCCCCAGGCCCCTCCTCTGTGGGCGGCCCCTCCCCAGAATGGGCCCCTCCCCCTAGAGCATCCCCAGGCTCCCCAGGGCCCCTCAGGCCCCTCCCCTGTGGGCATCCTCTCCTTGGGGTGTACCCCTTCCCCTAGAGCACTCCTTCTCCCCTGGGCCTCTCCTCTGCCTGCCCCTTCCATCTCCCCCACCAACCCAGCTTCCCCCTCCTCCTACATGCAGTCACTCCTCCTGTGGCCTCCCTGCTCCCCCAAGGGTGCCCTCTGCCCCACTCCCACCCTCCCTCGTAGCAGGTGTCTCCCTGCCCCATGAACCTGTTTCACTCTACCCACCGCCAGTCTTTTTCCCCATGCTGGATGTGGTGGCTCACGCTTGTAGTCCCAGCAACTCAGGAGGCTGAGGAGGGAGGATCACTTGAACTTGGGAAGTCGAGGCTGCAGTGAGCCGAGATCACACCACTGCACTCCAGCCTGGGTGATGGGCGTGAAACCCTGTCTCAAAAAAAAAAAGAAAAGAAAAAGCCAGAGTGTAGGACTGTCCTCTCAAACTATGCCCACCTCCCTATGAGCACACGCCTGTCTCTCCAAAGCCTGCCCCTCCCGATATGCATTCTTCCTCAATCCTGCTCTTTCCTACTAAAATCTTCCCTCCCCAAGGGCCTCCCTGCCCCAAGGAATGCCCTACAAAAATTAGGCCTCCCCCAAGGCTGCCCACCTCTTCTGCAGGCCCCCCTGGCATCAAACAGCACCCCCAGCCACCGTGCTGACCCCAGGGGTGGACCTTTTTTTTTTTTTTTTTTTTTTTTTTTAAGATGGAGTCTTGCTCTGCCACCCAGGCTGGAGTGCAGTGACACGATCTCAACTCACTGCAACCTCCGCCTCCCAGGCTCAGTCGATTCTCCTGCCTCAGCCTCCTAGGCAGCTGGGGTTATAGGTGCCCACCACCATTCCCGGCTAATTTTTGTATTTTTAGTAGAGACGGGGTTTCACCATGTTGGCCAGGCTGGTCTCGAACTCCTGACCTCAAGTGATCCGCCCACCTTGGCCTCCCAAAGTGCTGGGATTACAGGCGGGAGCCACCTTACCTGGCTGAGAGGGATTTTCAGAAGGGCTGCCCACCTAATGACTGGGTTGTTGTCCAAGCCCATACCAGGGTCCACTGCAGGGCATCAGGAGGCGCTGATGTGGGGGCGCCAGGGAGAGCCCTCAGAGGCCCTCATTCCTGTGTCCAGCTCTCGCCCGCCCCCTAGCTGCAAAGGAGGTGGTTCTCTGGCCTGCATGTCCTCCAGCTGTGTGGGGTTTCAAATCCAGGGCTGGGCACATGCCCGTTTTATAATCTAGGAAATATTATGGAAATACCCAGCATTATTCTTTTATTTACTCTTCTCTCTCTATTTTTTTTTTTTTTTTGAGGCAGAATCTCACTCTGCTGCCCAGGCTGGAGGGCAGTGGCGTGATCTCCGCTCACTGCAACCTCTGCCTCCCGGGTTAAAACGATTCTTGTGCCTCAGCCTCCAGAGTAGCCGGGATTACAGGTGCAGGCCACCACACACGGCTAATTTTTGTATTTTTAGTAACACTGGGTTTCACCATGTGGGCCAGGCTGGTCTCAAACTCCTGACCTCAGGTGATCTGCCCATCTTGGCCTCCCAAAGTGCTGGGATTACAGGCTTGAGCCACTGTGCCCAGCCTGCCCTCGCATTTTGCTCCTGTTCCCCACGCCCAGCATTCCCTCTGCATCAGAAGTGACATACAGACATTTAAGTTTCACCATCACCCCTGAGAGGGCAGTTTCATTCCCACTCTCCGTCTGGGTGAGGAAACTGAGGCTGAGAGAAGTCCAGTCTCTGGTTCAAGGTTGAGCTTAATAGGGTGCTTAGGCTCAGGTGCTTCTCAGGGGCCCACAGTCGCTCATGCCTCTGCACTACTCTGCTCCAGAGGTGGCACTAACCTAGGCTGCTCAGTTCCAGAGTTCCTCTCTGACCCTCGGTCTCGTTTTCTGTCCATCTGGAGGCTTGGTGCAGAGGATCGCAGGGCCTTGGTATCTTCTGTCCCAACTCTAGGCTGCAGAGAGGGCTGTCAGGACAGGATGCAGGGTGGAGAGGGAGCTGCACCAGTCACTGTGCTAGTGGCCACACTGTGCCAACCTGGCCTTCCCAAGGCTGGGCCCTCCCTGCCACCCAGTCTGGAGTCTCTTGGCTGTGAAATTGACTATGCCTTACCCTTTTGTTCCAGGTATACCTTTGGGCAACCCGTGGTAGGTGCCTTAATGATCAACATGACCGTTAACGGTGTGGGGTACTACAGCCATGAGGTGGGACGCCCGGTCCTCAGAAAGACCAAGGTGAGAAACAGGGACCCAACCCCCAGGTTCACTCCCACAATCACATATTTTATTTATTTTATTACTATTAGTTTATTTACTGCCTTAAAAAATATTTTGAGGCCGGGTGTGGTGGCTCACACCTGAAATCCCAACACTTTGGAAGGCCGAGGCGAGTGGATCACAAGGTCAGGAGTTCAAAACCAGCCTGGCCAAAATGATGAAACCCTGTCTCTACTAAAATACAAAAATTAGTCGGGGGTGGTGGTGCATGCCTGTAATCCTTGCTACTTGGGAGGATGAGACAGAGAATCGTTTTAACCCGGGAGGTGGAGGTTGCAGTGAGTCAAGATCTCGCCACTGCACTCCGGCCTGGGTGAAAAGGCAAGACTCCGTCTTAAAATGTGTATATATATATATATATATATATATATATATATTTTGTATAGAGGCGGGGTCTCACTATGTTGCCCAGGCTGGTCTTGAACCCCTAGGCTCAAGTGATCCTCCCGCCTCGGCCCCCAAAAGTGCCAGGATTACAGGTGTGAACTACTGCTCTGTTTACTCTCTAAACTAGTTATATGGCAGGGATTTTTCTGATGATAAAATTCCTGCAGGCTGAATGTAGAGACTTTAGAAAATATAAAAAGAAAGAAAATATGTAAGCCGAACACTATTGATATTTTGATGTGTTTCTTCGCAGATTACTGTATGTAAAGTTAAAAAAAAAAAAAAATTTTTGGCCGGGCGTGGTGGCTGACACCTATAATCCCAGCACTTTGGGAGGCCGAGTGGGCGGATCACTTGAGGCCATGAGTTCGAGACCAGCCTGGCCAACATGACGAAACCCCGTTTCTACTAAAAATACAAAAATTAGCTGGGTATGGTGGTGCATGCCTGTAATCCCAGCTGAGGCTGAGGCTGGAGAATTGCTTGAACCTGGGAGGCAGAGGTTGCAGTGAGCTGGGACTGTCACTGTAGTCCAGCCTGGGCAACAGAGCAAGACTCCCCCTCAAAAAAAACAAAACTAAACTAAAACTAAACTAATTTTACTGCCTGGAGTCCCAGCTGTTAATATGTGGAAGGCAGAGTCGGGAAGATCTCTTGAGATCAGGAGTTTGGGGCCAGCCTGGGCAACGTAGTGAGATCCCATCTCTAACATAAAATAAAAACATAAACGGTTTTATTGAGATACCATTCATATAGCATACAATTCACCCATGTAGAGTATACGATGGTTTTCATATAGCTGCAGAGTTGTTATAGTTGATAACCATGGCTGTTACCCAATTTGAGGATCATTCCACCCTCCTTCCCCAAACCCTTCCTGTCCTTTTGCAGAGAATCCTCATCTCCCTCCTCCAGTCCCTGGCAATTACTGATCTGTTTTCGTCTCTGTGGATTTGCCTGTTCTGGACATTTCTGTCAGTGAATCATACACTGTGTGTCCTTTTGTGTCTGGCTCCTCTCGCTCAGCTTCGTGTTTTTGGTGTTTATCTGTATCGTAGCGTGATCAACACTTCATTCCTTTTTGATGGCCGCATCATATTCCCTGGTACAGACGGACCACAGTGTGCTTAACCCTCCATCTAGTGGTGGACGTTTGGGTTGCTTCTGCTTTTTGGCTGCTATGTCTCATGCTACTATGAACGTCCCTGTGCAAGTTTTTCTGTGGACCTACGTTTTTGTTTCTATTGGGTTCATTCCTAGGAGCGGAATTGCTAGGTCAGAGGATAACACTGTGTGTAACCTTTTGAGGAACTGCCAGATGGTGGATGTGGCTTCACTGTTTTACATTCCCACATGTTTAAAGTTTTGTAACTTTTTTGGGTCTTTCAACATAATGTTACATTATGAGTGGGGTACAGTACAACTGACACTCACCTTCCTGGAGACTCCCACCCCTCCTTAGGTGTCCCAGACATTAACCCTTTCAGCACCAGCTCCTCCCCACCTCCCACCCAAAGCTCCTTCTCAGTCCCTTTCCCACCTGGGACACATCTGCTCCAATGGGTTCCCCTCTCTTATCTCTGAGATCTATTAAATTAAATTAAATTAATTAATTTAATGAGATAGAATCTCGCTCCATCTCCCAGGCAGGAGTGCAGTGGCGCAACCTTGGCTCACAGCAACCTCTGCCTCCGGGGTTGAAACGATTCTCCTGCCTCAGCCTCCTGAGTAGCTGGGATTACAGGTGCCTGCCACCATGCCCAGCTAATTTTTTTTTGAGACAGCGTTTTGCTCTTGTTGCCCAGGCTGGAGTGCAGTGGCTGGATCTTGGCTCACCGCAACCTGTGCCTCCTGGGTTCAAGCTATTCTCCTGCCTCAGCCTCCTGAGTAGCTGGGGTTACAGGCATGTGCCACCATGCCTGTTTTTTTTTTTTTGTTTTGTTTTGTTTTTTTCGAGACTAAGTCTTGCTCTGTAGCCCAGGCTAGAGTGCAGTAGCATGACCTTGGCGCACTGCAGCCTTGCCTCCCGGGCTGTGGTTCAAGCAGTTCTCCTGCCTCAGCCTCCTGAGTAGCTGGGATTACAGGCACTTGCCACCACGCCCAGCTAATTTTTGTATTGCTAATAGAGATGGGGTTTCACCAGGTTGGCCAGGCTGGTCTCGAACTCCAGACCTCATGATCTGCCCGCCTCGGCCTCCCAAAGTGCTGGGATTACAGGCGTGAGCCCCTGTGCCCAGCCCGAAGAAGGAAGGTAATTTTTTATATTTTTAGTAGAGACAGGGTTTTGCCATGTTGGCCAGGCTGGTCTCGAACTCCTGACCTCAAGTGATCCGCCCGCCACAGCCTCCCAAAATGCTGGGATTACAGGCGTGAGCCACGGCGCCTGGCCTCTTTCCTATTCTGCTCAATGGAGCCAACGTCCGTCTTCCCTGGAATGTTGTGCAGATCCAGTCGGGGACCCTCTGCATGGTCCCGTGGCATAGACTGGACACCAAGTGTCCCCAGACCCTCTCAGCAGCCAAAGAGTCTTGCACCTCAGGTGTGTGTTTCAGAGACATCCCCCAAGGACACTCCAACCCCAAGGAACACACGCTGCGCGTTTTCTCCCTCCTGGTTGGAAACAGATGCTCGGTGCCGCAAAGAAAAATCATCACTGAGACAAAGGATCTCTCAGCAAGCAATTTTTACTTCCTGCACTGCAGGAAGGGTACCCTCACTAGCCATCTTGCCACAAGAGTACAACGAGCAAAGGAAAGCAAACATTTATTTCTTATGCATTTGGGTTTGTCCTTATGGCTGTGTCTGATCTGTTGGTTGGAGCCAGACCCTACAATCTAAACTAAAACCCGATTGGCTAATGACTTACTGCCGTGTCTGATCTCTGTTGGTTGGAGCCAGACCTTACAAACTAAACTAAAACCCGATTGGCTAATGACTTACTGCTGTGTCCGATCTCTGTTGGTTGGAGCCAGACCTTACAAACTAAACTAAAACCCAATTGGCTAATGACTTACTGCTGTGTCCGATCTCTGTTGGTTGGAGCCAGGCCTTACAAACTTAACTAAAACCCAATTGACTAATGACTTACTGCTGTGTCCGATCTCTGTTGGTTGGAGCCAGGCCTTACAAACTTAACTAAAACCCGATTGGCTAACGACTTACTGCTGTGTCTGATCTCTGTTGGTTGGAGCCAGGCCTTACAAACTTAACTAAAACCCGATTGGCTAATGACTTACTGCTGTGTCTGATCTCTGTGGGTTGGAGCCAGACCTTACAAACTAAACTAAAACCCTATTGGCTAATGACTTAAACATTTTTTAAATAGGTAAGGGGCATAGACTGCAAGCTGGGACATGCCGGTGAGCACATTCAGCACAGATATTTTGGTTAAAGTGCAAGGACATAGAATGTACTGGGTCCCTATAAGCATGTCTAACAGCTAGATAGGACAGGGCTTAACAAAGAGTTATTAGCAAACTTATGATTTATTCTTTAACAAGAAAGGAATTTGAAGAGGAACTTTTACTTCCCACACTTTAGATCCTCGGCTCCCAGGACTTCGACATCTGCGTGAGGGACATGATCCCAGTGGATGTCCCCGAGCACTTCCGGGGCAGGGTGAGCATCTGGGCCACAGTGACCAGTGTGGACGGGAGCCAGCAGGTTGCATTCGACGACTCCACCCCCGTGCAGAGGCAGCTGGTGGATATCCGGTACTCCAAGGACACGAGGAAGCAGTTCAAGCCGGGCCTGGCCTATGTGGGGAAGGTAACTTGGGGGTGACTGTGCCACATCCCTCCCGAGGACCACTGGGAAACCACCACTAGCCAATAGCTTCGCTTTGGTGACAGCTGAAAATGGATCTCCTGACATGACTTTTGCAGAGCGTGTTGAGGGCTGAGTTCCCAGGTGAGGGTTGGGGACATTTTCCTCCGTGGGAAAGAATGATGTACTCTATTCCACATGGACAGACATTTGAGTAGCCATTTATTTTTATTTTTATTTTTTTGAGATGGAGTCTCACTCTGTCATCCAGGCCGGAGTGCAGTGGCACGATTTTGGCTCACTGCAATCTCCACCTCCTGGGTTGAGGCGATTCTCCTGCCTCAGCCTCCCAGGTAGCTGGGATTACAGGCGCCCACCACCACACCTGGCTAATTTTTGTATTTTTAGTAGAGACAGGGTTTCACCATGTTGGTCAGGATGGTCTCAGACTCCTGACCTTGCGATCCGCCTGCCTCAGCCTCCTCAGTGCTGGGATTACAGGCGTGAGCCACTTTACCTGGCTTGAGTAACCATTTATTAAAGCAGCTCCTCTAAGGCAGTCCTGTTTCTTCAATGGGTTCATTTTTTTCTTTTTTCTTTCTTTTGAGACAGAGTTTGGCTCTGTTGCCCAGGCTGGAGTGCAGCAGCACAATCTCGGCTCACTGCAACCTCCGCCTCCTGGGTTCAAGCGATTCTCCTGCCTCAGCTTCCTGAGTAATTGGGATTACGGACACGCACCACCACACCTGGCTGATTTTTGTATTTTTAGTAGAGATGGGGTTTCACCAGGTTGGCCAGGCTAGTCTTGGATTCCTGACCTCAGGTGATCCACCCACCTTGGCCTCCCAAAGTGCTGGGATTACAGGCGTGAGCCACCAAGCTCGGCTTGCTTTTTTTTTTTTTTTTTTTTTAAATACAGCCCCACTCCATTGCCCAGGCTTGAGTGCAGTGACTTACTGCAACCTCCACCTCCCAGGTTCAAGTGATTCTTCTGCCTCAGCCCCCAGAGTAGCTGGAATAACAGGCACATGCCACCATGCCCAGTTAATTTTTGTATTTTTAGTAGTGACAAGGTTTTGCCACGTTGGCCAGGCTGGTCTTGAACTTCTGGCCTCAAATGATCCTCCCACCTTGGCCTTTCAAAGTGCTGGGATTACAGGCGTGAGCCACCGCTCTCCGCCCTTCACTGGGTTGATTTTATCCCCTAAGGACCTAACTCAAAAGCCTGCAGAGACAGGCCTTCTGTTCCTGAGACCGAGGGATGCTGACCTGTGTAACATTTTCGATGAGCCTCTGCCTCCCACCTACCACTCAATTTAGGCGCAATAAATTTTGAGGTGACCAGATGTAGTGATCCTTATATATATTTTTTTTTCTTAGAGACAGGGTTTTGCTCTGTTGCCCAGGCTGGAGTACAGTGGTGAGATCATAGCTCACTGCAGCCTCGACATCCTGGACTCAAGCAATTCTCCTGCCTCAGCCTCCTGGGTAGCTGGGGCTGCAGGCATGAGCCACCATGCCAGGCAAATTTTTTAATTTTTTAATTTTTATTAATTTATTATTTTGAGACAGAGTCTCACTCTGTCACCCAGGCTGGAGTGCAGTGGCATGATCTCAGCTAATTCCAACCTCCGCTTCCCAGGTTCAAGCGATTCTCCTGACTCAGCCTCCTGAGTAGCTGGGGTTACAGGTGTGTGCCACCACACCCAGCTAACTTTTGTATTTTTAGTAGAGACGGGGTTTTGCCATGTTGGTCAGGCAGGTCTCAAACACCTGACCTCAGGTGATCCACCTGCCTCAGTCTCCCAGAGTGCCGGGATTACAGACATGAGCCACTGCGCCCGACAGATTTTTAAATTTTTTTGTAGAGATGGGATCTTGCTGTGTTAGCCAAACTAGTCTTGAACACCTGGGCTGAAGCAGTTCTACCTCAGACTCCCAAAGTGCTGGGATTACAGGTGTGAGCCACTGCACGCAGCCATCATTATTACTTTAATTGTTAAACTGGGGTAGGCTGGGCATGGTGGCTCATGCCTATAATCCCAGCACTTTGGGAGGCTGAGGTGGATCACCTGAGATCAGGAGTTCAAGACCGGCCTGGCCAACGTGGTGAAACCCCGTCTCTTCTAAAAATACAAAAATTAGCTGGGCGTGGTGGTGGACACCTGTAATCCCGGTGACTCAGGAGGCTGAGGCAGGAGAATTGCTTGAACCTGAGAGGCGGAGGCTGCGGTGAGCCGAGATTGCACCACCACACTCCAGCCTGGGCGACAGAGTGAGACTCTGTCTCCAAAAACAAGCAAACAAAAACCAAACTTGGGGCATCTTCACCCCAATTGCAGCAGCAGGAGCAGGGCATGGCCAACAGAGCCCAGTGTCACACAAGGGGAAAGTGGGCCACACTCCCGGCCCTGCCTCTGCCTACACCCAGTTCCCTTTTGCCGTCCATGAGTGATGCTGGCTGGCTGCCCTCGCATTGAGTTCTGAGCCTCCCGCTCTGCTCTGGAACCTCCCTTCTCTTCCCTATGCCAGTGTTAGAGCCACCTCTATCCCATGCACAGAGACACATCTCCCATGTCCCTGGCTTTGAGGGTGGCAGCTTGAGTCGAAACTAAAGTACCCTGTGCGGGATCAGAATGTGTATGAAGAAGAGGCTTAAGGCTACAAGCTTGGTAAAGAGGAGCATTTCACATATGGCAGAAAATGTCTACCATCTGCATTAAAGAACGGAATTGTTAGGCTGGGCTTGGTGGCTCACACCTGTAATCCCAGTGCTTTGGGAGGCGAGGTAAGAAGACCACTTGAGGCCAAAAGTGTGAGACCAGCCTGGGCAACAGAGAAAGACCCCATCTCTACAAAATTAAAAAAAAAATATTAGCCAGGCATGGTATTGCACACCTGTGGTCCTAGCTATCGGGAGGCTGAGGCAGGAGGATTGCTGAGCCCAGGAGGTAGAGGCTGCAGTGAGCTATGATTGGGCCACCTCACTCCAGCCTGTGCAAAAGAGCAAGACTGTCTCTCAAAAAAGAAACAAGAAGGGAGTGCTTAATGAGGAGAATGTGGGCTGAATCCTGGTTCACCCCATCACCAAATACCTGTACAGCTAAGGGCTGTTTTAGGGTTCTTTAGAGGCTACAATCTATGCTCCTTTCAAAACATGCATGTCTGTGCCTTTCTGGCTGACTCTGCAACCAGTCTGAATGAGTGAGGCTTAAGTGTCACACTGAACTGTCTATACCCTGGTATGGCATCAGACTAATGGCCAGCACATGTAATTTGTACTTCATGACCTCTTTGCCAAATCCAAGGGTGTGAAGGTCTACCCTTATGTTTTCTTCTAAGAGTCTTAATAGCTTTAGCTGTTACATTTAGGTCTATGATCCATTTGAGTTTATTTGTGTATATGGTGTGAGGTACGGACGCAAATTCATTTAAAACATTTTTTTTTTCCTAAGAGACAGGATCTCATTCAGTAACCCAGGCTGGAGTCCAGTGGCACAATCGTAGCTCACTGCAGCCTTGAACTCCTACATTCAAGCAATCTTCCCACCACATCCTCCTGAATAGTTGGGACCACAGGTGCATGCCACCACATCTGGCTAATTTTTAAGTTTTTTGTAGTGAGGTCTCACTATGTTGCCCAGGCTGGTCTGGGACTCCTGGCCTAAAGTGATCCTCCTGCTTTGGCTTCCCAAAGTATTGGGATTACAGACGTGAGCCACTGCACCCAGCTTCCATGTGTATCTTGGAAGCCTCTTCAGTAGCTGGAACCACAGGCACCCACCACCACACCTGGCTGATTTTTAAATTTTTCATAGAGATGGGGTCTCACTGTGTTGCCCAGGCTGGTCTTGAATCCATGGCCTCAAGCAATCCTCTTTCCTTGGCCTCCCAAAGTGTTGGGATCACAGGTGTGAGCCTCTGCACCCAGCCTTCATGTCTATCTGTATTCCAACATCTTGCTTACTGTAAGTTTTGAAACTGGGACCTGTGAGTCCTTTTTTGTTCCCTTTCAGGATTGTTTTGGCTATTTGGGATCCATTGCAATTCCCTATGAATTTTAGGAGTAGTTTGTTAATTTCTACAAAGAAGCTCACCAAGATTCCAGTGGAGATTGTGTTGATTCTGCAGAGCAGTTTGGGGAGCCTGGCCGCCTTAATCCTGTTGTGTCTCGGGTGACCTTTTCTAGGTCGAGCTGTCCTACCCAGACGGCAGCCCAGCCGAGGGGGTGACGGTCCAGATTAAGGCAGAACTGACACCGAAGGACAACATTTACACCAGTGAAGCTGTGTCCCAGGGTGGACTGGTGGGGTTTGAAATCCCCTCCATCCCCATGTCAGCCCAGCATGTGTGGCTGGAGGTGGGTGAGTCCCCCAGACTCTTGTCATTCAGCCAGTAGGTACGGACTTGGGGCCTCCCCCAGGCTGGATGCAGGCGCCCGATCAGTGGGCCCGAAGCCTGTCCCAGCCCTGGAGGAGTACACATTCCACCAGACAGTGGGACTGACAACACAGCCATCCTGGGGTTGGGTGGAAGGTCAAGGAGACATAAGGGTATCTGGTCCAGTTGTGCCAAAGGAGTCTTCTCCAAGGGCATCTCTCTAAATGGACTCTTGACCATGGGGACGTCAGCCAGGCTGCTTCTGGGAGGGTGGAGCAGCATGGGTGGAGGGTCAGAGGCACACCATGGTTATACTGTAATCAACATCTCACAAACGCTCAACGTCTCACCAACGCTCAACGTCTCACAAACGCTCAAATTGAGCCATTTTGGAAAGAGATCGGGGAGAGAGCCAATGGGGGTGTCTGCCACCTCACCGGGGTGCTCAGTGGAAGGCAGTGTCGTGAAAGAGTAGTCTTATTTCTTTTTTAAAGACAGGGTCTTGCTCTGTCGCCCAGGTTGGAGTGCAGTGGCACCATCATAGCTCACTGCAGCCTCAAACTGCTGGGTTCAAGCAATCTTCCTGAGTCAGCCTCCCGAGTACCTGAGATTACAGGTGCATGCCTGTAATTGGCACCGCACCCAGCTAATTTTTAAATTGTTTCTGTAGAGAAACAATTGTTTTGCTTTTCTTCATTATCAATACAAAGACTCCTTTTCAAAATTATTTCAGAGACATGGGCTAGCTCTGTTGTCCAGGCTGGAGTACAGTGGTGCGAACATAGCTCATTGCAGCTCTGAACTCCCGGACTCAAGTGATCTTTCTGCCTCAGCCTCCCTAGTAGCTGAGACTTCAGGCATGTGCCACCACGCCCCAGTAATTTTCAAAAAATTTTTTTGTAGGGACCGGATCATGCTATGTTGCCCAGGCTGGTCTTGAACTCCTGGGCTCAAGTGACCCTCCCACCTCTGCCTCCCAAAATGCTGAGATTACAGGTATGAACTCACTGTGCCCAGCCCCCAACAGCCTTTGGCCAATCTTGGACACTTGCTTCTTTTTTTTTTCTTTTGAGATGGAGTCTTGTCCTGTTACCCAGGCTGGAGTGCAGTGGTATGATCTCCGCTCACTGCAACCTCTGCCTCCTGGGTTCAAGCAATTCTCATGCCTCAGCCTCCCGAGGAGTTGAGATTATAGGCATGTACTGCCACTCCCAGCTAATTTTTGTACTTTTTTTTTTTTTTTTTGAGATGGAATCTCACTCTGTTGCCCAGGCTCGGGTGCAATGGTGCGATCTTAGCTCACTGAAACCTCCACCTCCCAGGTTCAAGTGATTCTCCTGCCTCAGTCTCCCGAGTGGCTGGGATTACAGGTGCCTGCCAGCATGCCCAACTAATTTTTGTCTTTTTAGTAGAGACGGGGTTTCGCCATGGTGGCCAGACTAGTTTCGAACTCCTGACCACAGGTGATCCACCCACTTCGGCCTCCCAAAGTGCTGGGATTACAGGTGTGAGCCACTGTGCCCGGCCAAATTTTTGTATTTTTTTTTTTATAGTAGAGGCGGGTTTTCACCATGTCGACCAGACTGGCCCCAAACACCTGACCTCAGGTGATCCACCTACCTCGGCCTCCCAAAGTGCGTGAGCCACCGTGTCCAGCTGGACACTTGCTTCTTGGAGCTAGGAAGAACGGGGTAGATAACTGGATCCTACTCCCTGAGGATTGGGGAGGGGGTTCCCCAAAGGGTTATTGGAGCATGAGAGGATGTTGCTTTTGGGTAGAACAGGCAAAAGCATTCCCAAGACCCCTTTCTGCTCTCGGCACTCGGGTGTTGACCCAAGCGTCTTCTGTTCTTCAGACCAAGGTGACGGCACTGAACGGAAAACCTGTGGGGGCCCAGTACCTGCCCAGCTACCTCTCCCTCGGCAGCTGGTACTCCCCCAGCCAGTGTTACCTGCAGCTGCAGCCACCTTCCCACCCACTGCAGGTAAGATTTTCAGCTGCTGCCCTTCCCGTAGTCCCAGCATTCTGGGAGGCTGGGGGGTGGAGGTGGGAGGGCAATCACTTGAAGTCAGGAGTTCGAGACCAGCCTGGCCAACATGGCAAAACCCCATCTCTACTAAAAATACAAAAATCAGCTAAGTGTGGTGGTGCATGCCTGCAATCCCAGCTACTCGGGAGGCTGAGGCTGGAGAATTGCTTGAACTCAGGAGGTGCAGGTTGCAATGAGCTGAGATCACACCACTGCACTTCAGCCTGGGCGACAGAGCAAGACTCCGTCATACATAAGAAAAGCCCGGGCCCGGTCGTTCACGATGGTAGTCCCAGCACTTTGGGAGGCCGAGGTGGGTGGATCATGAGGTCAGGGGTTCGAGACCAGCTTGACCAACATAGTAAAACCCCGTTCTCTACTAAAAATAAAAAAAAATCAGCCAAGTGTGGTGGCGGGAACCTGTAATCCCAGCTACTCCGGAGGCTGAGGCAGGAGAATTACTTGAACCTGGGAGACAGGTTTCAATGAGCCGAGATTGCACCACTGCACATTCCAGCCTGGGCGACAGAGTGAGACTTCGTTTCAAAAAAAAAAAGAAGAAAAAGAAAAAAGAAAAAAAAAAGTGGCATGAGTGAGCCTCTAAGGCAGCAGTAGCCAGCCTTTTTGGCACCAAGGATTGGTTTCGTGGAAGACAATTTTTCCACGGGCTGGGCCATGGGTCGGGCAGATAGTTTCAGGATGATTCAAGCACATCATGTCTATTTTGTACTTTATTTCTATTATTATGACATTGTATATAATGAGACAATGAGACCACTCCCCATCATGGAGAATCATGGGAGCCCTGAGCTTGTTTTTCTGCAACTAGACCGTCCCATCTGGGGCTAACGGGAGACAGTGACAGATCATCGGACATCAGATTCTCATAAGCAGCGTGCATCCTAGATCTCATGCATGCGCAGTTCACAGTAGGGTTCAGGCTCCCGAGAGAGTCTAATGCCGCCGCTGTGGATCTGACAGGAGGCAGAGCTCAAGTGGCAATGCGAGTGATGGTGAGTGGCTGTAAATACAGATGAAGTTTCAGTTGCCCGCCTGCCACTCACCTCCTGCTGTGTGATCGGTTCCTAACAGGCCACGAACCAGTATTGGCCCTGGGGGTTGGGGACCCCTGCTCTAAGGGACCTAATACTGTGACTGACACAGAGACCTCTTATCTCCCCAGCAAGGGGAGAATTCTGTGGAATGCATGCATGCATTGCTGTTGATTTCTCTTTTCTCTTCTCTTCTCTTCGTTTTTCTCTTCTCTTTTTTTTTTGAGATGGAATCTCGCTCTGTCACCCAGGCTGGAGTGCAGTGGCATGGTCTCTACCAACTGCAACCTCCATCTCCAGGGTTCAAGTGATTCTCCTGCTTCTTCAGCCTCTGGAGTAGCTGGGATAACAGGTGCCCACCAGCCTGCCTGGCTAACTTTTGTATTCTAGTTGAGACAGGTTTTCACCATGTTGGCCAGGCTGATCTGGAACTCCTGACTTCCAGTGATATGCCCACCTCAGCCTCCCAAAGTGCTGGGATTACAGACGTGAGCCACTGTACCTGGCCCATTGTTATTTCTTTCTGATGGACATTTAGGCCGTGGCCCAGGGCTGACAGTGATGATCACCACTGCTCCCAGACTTGACGTAGGGCTGCTGCTGTCGGCCGGATTCCCCACTGTCTTGAGCCTTCCATTAGTGCAAAGGCCCTGGGAGTTTCTCCATCCAGACGCACTGAGTGCAAAGGCAAGGGGAACTTAGAGCCGTGTCTGCCATTCATTTCTCCTGGGTCCATTATTTTGCAATTCTGATTATATAAGGGGTGTGTGTATGTGTGTGTGTGTATTTTTCTTTTAATTCATAGCCTTTTTAAAGAGCAGTTGTGAGTTTGTATAAACCTTGAACAAAAAATAGAGTTCTGACTGGGTGTGGTGGCTAACACCTGTAATCTCGGGAGGCTGAGGCAGGAGGATTGCTTGAGCCCAGGAGTTTGAGACCAGCCTGGGCAACATGGTAAAATCCCATCTGTACCAAAACCAAAAGAAAAACAAACAAACCCAGCCGGTTGTGGTGGTGCATGCCTGTAGCCCCAGCTACTCAAGAGGCTGAGGCAGGAGGATTGCTTGAGCCCTGGAGGTTGAGACCTCAGTGAGCCATGATTGTGCCACTGTACTCCAGCCTGGGTGAGAGAATGAGATCCTGTCTCAGAACTAAACTTAACTAAACTTTACCTATAGCTTGCTATTGACCAGAAGCCTTACTGATGACATAAAGAGTCAATGAGGCCGGGCATGTTGGCTCACGCCTGTAATCCCAGTACTTTGGGAGGCGGAGGCAAGCAGATCACTAAGTCAGGAGATCGAGACCACCCTGGTTAACGCAGTGAATCCCTGACTCTACTAAAAATACCAAAAATTATCCGGGTGTGGTGGCATGCACCTGTAATCCCAGCTATTCGGGAGGCTGAGGCAGGAGAATCGCTTGAACCCGGGAGGCAGAGGTTCCACTGCCCTCAAGACTCCGTCTCAAAAAAAAAAAAGTCAGCGAACACAGATTTTGTACTTTGTGTGTATTATATACGGTATTCTTCATAAAGGAGAGCAAATATCTTTTGACTGCTGATGAAGCAAGAATGGATGATCATAAAGGTCTGCTTCCTTGCTGTCTTCACATTGAGTAGGCTGAGGAGGAGGAGGAAGAGGAGGGGTGGGTCATGCTGTCTCGGGTAGAAGTGGAAGAAAATCCACATATTAGTGACATGGGCAGTTTACACCTGTATTTTTCAAGGGTCAACTGTATATATGTGTGTATGTATGTATATATTATGTGTGTTCATAGATAGCCAGATATCTACATCTACACACACACACACACACACACACACACACACACACACACACATTTTTTTTTGTCAGAGTCTCACTCTGTTGCCCAGGCTGCAGTGCAGTGGCACAATCTCGGCTCACTGCAACCTCCACCTCCTGGGTTCAATTGCTTCTCCTGCCTCAGTGTCCCAGGTAGCTGGGATTACAGGCACCCGCCACCCTGCCCAGCTAATTATTTTTGTATTTTTAGTAGAGACGGGGTTTCACCATGTTGACCAGGCTGGTCTCGAACTCCTGGTCTCAGGTGATCCACCTGCTTCGGCCTCCCAAAGTGCTGGGATTATGGGCGTGAGCCACTGCACCCAGCCATACACATCTATATTTAAGGTCCGTCGTCCCTCGGTTAATTCTGTGGGCTAGCGGCAGGCTCACTGGCTGGGCCGTTCACATCCTGGCTGAAATCCCAGCAGAGCCTCTGGCTCAAGCTATAGCCCCAGCCTTGGCAGAAATGTCACCCCTAATGGAAAACAGTTGCCATCACAGCGCCCAGGGCCCTACCAGCCCATAAACCTCTCACGCTCCTTTTCTGATCACATCGAGGCCCCTGGGGTTCGGCTTGGAGGAATCGTGGCGCCGAGGCTGCCTGTCTCCTGGGATTAACAAGCCCTTTGCAGAGGTTGTAAGAATGAGAAGTCAGACAGGAATCACGCCCTGCTTGGCTGAACACACGGTTCTTGTTGTAATGCCGTTAAACCAGTGATGCAGGGTGTGGGGGCGCTGGTGCTGGCCGCCTCCTCAGGGGGCAGGAAGGAACCTTGTATTCTCAGCTGGCCAGACTGTTGTTCTGATTAGGGGAACACCTGGCTCTGTCACTGAGATCTTGCTCCCCGGCTGACAACTCAATCCTGCTTGAGGTGGCTTAGTAAACCCCAGCTCTTCCTCCCTACCAA
Source organism: Alouatta palliata (assembly GCA_004027835.1). Lineage (NCBI taxonomy): Eukaryota > Metazoa > Chordata > Mammalia > Primates > Atelidae > Alouatta > Alouatta palliata. The sequence continues at coordinate 51,770 of PVKV010009876.1, forward strand.
ACTGCCGTGAGGGGCCCGGGGCACAACCTTAGGGCATGGGGGAAAGATGGGTTCATGCTGGGGCCAGGCTGGGCATGGTTCAGGGACCTCTTCCCCTTCTTCTAGCACCAGGGCCCAGGCAGGAGGGAGCCGGGGGGCTCCACTGCCCACGTCTCCACACCCACCCTTCTGAACCTGTTTTGCCTGGTGAACGGGGGCTGTCACGCCAATCTTTTAAGGTTGTTTTGATGCCACAGATTTAGTGCAGAAGAGGAGAAGGATTTGTGCTCTCCTTTTTCTCCCGTGATCTCAAGCAGTAGGGGACTTTTGTTTGGGTGTCTTTTTATAAGGGGGACATTTATAAATTTAGAATGAAATTGAAAACGTTAGTATAATAAACAACCACAGGACTTTCACCTAGATTTATAAATTAATGTTTTCCTGTATCTTTTCATTCATCCCTCCATCCGCCCTCCAACCCTCTCTCCATCTCTCTCTTCAACCCTCCATCCATCTGTCCTCTCTCCCTCCATTCATTCACCCTTCCTCCCTCTCTTTTTCATCCCTCCCCCCACGCATCTGTCCACCTACCCTTTATCCACTCATCTTCCCTTCATCCATCCATCCATCCTCCATCCATCTATTCATCCATCCATCCACCCTCCCTCTCCCCCTTCATCCATCCATTATCCATCCATCTACCCTCCCCCTCCTTTCTTCCTTCCCTTTTCTTCTTCTACCCATGCATCCATTTATCTACCATCCATTCATTCATCTATCTGCCCTTCATCCATTCATCCACCATCCATCCATCATCCATCCATCTATCATCTGCCCACCCTCCCTCCCTCCTTCTTTTCCTCCTTTCTTTCCTTCTTCCACCCATCCATCCACCCACTACACTTACCTATTTATCTACCATCCGTCCATCCATCCATCCATACATACATCCATATAGGGTCCAGCCCTATAGGGTTCTGTGAACCCCTCCCTGCTGGTGCAGAGATGAGAAACTGTAGAAATAAAAGACACAGACACAGAGATAGAGAAAAGAGAGTTTGGGCTCGGGGGTCCACTGCCAGGTAAAGTGCAGAGACCTTCAGTGGCACCAAGTGCCTGGACACTCTGACTTTCATTGAGTACAAAGCAGGGGGCAGGGAAGGTAGGGTGAGGCAATGGTGGTCAGTGATAGGGTCAGGTAAATCACGTGTCTTGGAGATAGGGGACGCAATACTTTCAAGTAGCCGAGGCGAGGAGAAAACCTAATGCGTCAGCGCTCTTCACATATTTGTGAGAAATGTCAAGGACATTAATTCTTATCTTCTGAGAAAAAGAGAAACCAGGTGCAGAAGCAGGGCATGAGAGTGGACATGGAACGTGACCACTGAAGGACAGCATCACACAGAGACAGTTAAGCCCCCGGATGTCTGTGGGCTTCCCTGACAGCCTCAGGCCTTGCCACAAGAGCTTGGAGAAGCGGAGTTTTCTCCTAATTTCCCCAGGAAGGAGAGGTCTCGGCCATTTTGGACATTTCCTCCCCTAGCTGGCTAAACAGCGGGCGCTTTCCCAGCGCTGGCACTGCCGCACAGCCAAGGCGCCCTCCAGCAGCCCTTATGCGGGCGTGACAGAGGGCTTAGAGCATCTTGCGTTAGGATCACTTTGTTCACAGTGTCCCCTCAGTTCCATGCTTCATAACCCGATAGTCATTAGTAAAATCAAAGGTTATATTGAGTATATATCTTTGTGATTATAAGTAACTATAAGATTATATATGTATATAAAGGAATAACTATGTGCCTACATTTCTAATTCTTTTCTAAATCAGTATTTATGTGGGAACAGACTGAGGCTTCAGACCCTTGCCATGGCACTTGTGGGGTTTCCCTCCCAGACATCCATCCATCTGCTCTTCATCTAGTTATCCACCCTTCATCCATCCACCCATCCATCCACCCTCCCTCCATCCTTCTTTTCCTCCTTTCTTTCCTTCCTCTACCCATCCATCCACCCACTACACTTAACTGTTTACCTACCATCCATCCATCTGCTCTTCATCCAGTCATCCACCCTTCATCTATCCATCCATCCATCTGTGCAGCCTTCATCCATCCATTCTCCCTCTGTACATCCTCCTTTTGTCCCTCCCTTCATCCATCCATCTGCCAATCCACCCATCCACCCATTTCTCTACACAGTTTTTGGCTGCAGCATTTGAAAGCAAGTTACAGACATGATAGTGGTTCACTCTTAAATACTTGACCATAATATATACTAAAAAAAAGACATTCTCTTACCTGACCTCAAGGTTATTTTGTTAGGTCACACCTAAGAAAATTACATTCACTGAATCGTATCTAATTCATAGGCAATATTCAGCTTTTCAAGGGGTACCATAAAATGTAATTCATATTTATTGTTTGCATGCATGTGTAACTGCACAATTGTATCACACATGTGTGACTACACATGAGTGTGCATGTGCATTTGTGTGTGTGTGCACGCTCACCCATGTGTATGTACTTGTTTTTTAGGGGTTTCACTATGTTGCCCAGGCTGAACTCCTGACCTCAGGTGATCCTCCCCACCTTACCCTCACAAAGTGTTGAGATGACAGACGCAACCACCATGCCTGGCTCCACTATTGTTAATAATTGGGTTATTCATCTTTTCTTTGTTAAGTTGTGAAAGTTCTTTATAAATTCTGGATACTAGCCCTCATCAGATGTGTACCTTGCAGATATTTTCTTCTATTCTATGGGTTGTCTTTTCACTTTCCTGACAGTGTCCATTAGTGCAACAAAAAAATTTAATTTGGTGAACTCCAATTTTTCT
>PVKV010009876.1:54680-78870 GCA_004027835.1 Alouatta palliata
TTTTTTTTTTTTTTTTTTTGAGACAGGACCTTGCTCTGTCACCCAAGCTGAAGTGCAGTGGTGTGATCATAGCTCACTGCAGCCTCAACCTCCCACCTCAGCTTTCTAAAGTGTTGGGATTACAGGTGTGAGCCATCACACCCAGACCGACTTCACTCTTTTGCATGCATTTATTCAGTTGTCTCAGCACCGTTTGTTAAAAAGACTGTACTTTCCCCATTGAATGGTCTTGGCACCCTTATTTCAAATCAGTTGCCCTTAGCTGTCTGGATTCATTTTAGGGCTCTCACTTCTATCCTATTGGTCTCTATGTCTCTCCTTATGCTGGTACTACACTGTCTTGATTACTGTAGCTTTGTAGTAAGTTTTGAAATTAGAAGGTGTGAGTCTTCCAACGTACTCTTCTTTTTCAAGATTCCCTAGTCCTTTGTGTTTCCATATACATTTTAGAATCAGTCTTTCCATTTCTGCAAAAAAGGCCATTGAGATTTTGATAGGCTTCCTCTAATGCTAACATCTTAGAAAACTATGATCCATTTGTCATAGCTAAGAAATCAACACTGGACATCAGTGTTAACCAGACTCCAGACTTTATTTAGATTTCCCCAAGTTTTCTCACTCATGGCCTTGTTTTCTGGTCCAGGATCACCTTTAGGGTCCCACATCACATTTAGTCATCACATCTCCTTGTTCTCCTCCAATCTGAAAATTTCTTAGTCTTTCCTTCTCTTTCATTACCTTGACACTCTTTTTCCTTTTTTTTCTTTCTTTCCTTTTTTTTTTTTTGACCAAGTCTTGCTCTGTCACCCAGTGTATTAGTCTGTTTTCATGCTGCTGATAGAGACATACCCAAGACTGAGCAATTTATAAAGAAAAAGAGGCTTATTGTTGTTTATTTATTTATTTTGAGATGGAGTTGTGCTCTGTTTCCCAGGCTGGAGTGCAATAGTGCAATCTCAGCTCACTGCAGCCTCTGCCTCCCTGGTTCAAACAATTCTCCTGCCTCAGTCTCCTGAGTCGCTGGGATTACAGGCACCTGCCATCATGCCTGGCTAATTTTTGTATTTTTGTAGAAACAATATGGGGGAAACTGTCCCCATGATTCAGTTATCTCCCGTCAGGTCCCTCCCACAACATGTGGGAATTATGGGAGCTACAATTCAAGATGAGATTTGGGTGGGGACACAGCTAAACCATAGCACCCAGGCAGGAGTGTGGTGGCACAGTCATGGCTTACTGCAGCCTTGACCTCCTATGCTCAAGTGATCCTCCCACTTCAGTCCCCTAAAGAGCTGAGACTATAGGCTTCTGCCACCACACCCAGCTAATTTTTAAATATTTTTTATAGAGATGGAGTTTCGCCACGTTGCTCAGGCTGGTCTAGAACTCCTGAGCTCAAGCAATCTGCCTGCCTCGGCCTTCCAAAGTGTTCAGGATTTCAGACATGAGCCACCATAGTCAGCTGATGTTCTTTTTTGCTGCTCAAATTTTCCAAAATTGGCTGTGGGAATCCCTTAGGGCCAGCATTAGCATGTTCAAAGTTAGGAAACAGCATTTTATTTTCATTTTTTTGGAGACAGGGTCTCACTCTGTCACCCAGGCTGGAGTGCAGTGGTGCAATCATGGCTCACTGCAGCCTGGACTTCCTAGGCTCAGGTGACCCTCCCACCTCAGCCTCCTGAGTAGCTGGGACTACAGGCATGTGCCACCATGCCTGGCCAATTTTTTTTTTTTTTGTACTTTTTGTAGACACAGGGATCTCACTATGTTGCCCAGGCTGGTGTCGAACTACTGGGCTTGAGCAATTTGTCCACCTCTGCCCCACAAAGTGCTGGGATTACAGGCACGAGGCACTGCACCTGGCCATAAACAGTTCTCAGGACTACCCTTTCTTTCTTTCTTTCTTTCTTTTTTAAGATGGAGTCTTGCTCTGTTGTCCAGGCTGGAGTGCAGTGGCACAATCTTGGCTCACTGCAACCTCTGCCTCCCCAGTTCAAGAGATTCTCCTGCCTCAGCCTCCTGAATAGCTGGGATTGCAGGTGTGTACCACTACTCCTGGCTAATTTTTTGTGTTTTTAGTAGAGATGGGGTTTTGCCACGTTGGTCAGGCAGATCTCAAACTCCTGACCTGAGGTGATCCGCCCACCTTGACCTCCCAAAGTGCTGGGATTACAGGCGTGAGCTGCCATGCCTGGCCAAGAAAGACACTTATCAGGCATCGAAGGGCTTAGATCGCCTCCCAGGAGCTATGGGCAAAGGCCAGCCCTCTCTTTGGGCCAGGTTCAATTCTTTACGGCAAGACACCTTATTGAGGGCTTTCACACCATCATCATGTTTCATCTAAATGGCAATCCTGCAAAGATTTGAGCCTCGGGCTGTATACAGAACTAGAGGCCACTGGACGGGCACAATGGCTCATGCCTGTAATCCCAGCACTTTGGGAGGCTGAGGTGGGAGGATCACCTGAGGTCAGGAGTGCGAGACCAGCCTGGCTGACATGGCAAAACCCTGTTTCTACTAAAAATACAAAAATTAGCTGGGCATGTTGGCGGATGTCTGTAATCTCAGCTACCCAGGAGGCCGAGGCAGGAGAATCACTTGAACCCAGGAGGTGGAGGTTGCAGTGAGCCAAGATCACACCATCGCATGCCAGCCTGGGTATAAAATGCTGTCTCAAAAACAAACAAACAAACAAACAAACAAACAAACAAACAAAAACTAGGGGCCAGGACTGGGTGCCGGGCGCTCCACTCCCTCAGCCATCCCAGCCTCCCTCTGGCCGCAGAGTGGTGGTCTTCCTGTGGTGAGCTGCAACCCTGGTGCCAGGCAGGGCCCCCCATGCTGTGTGTCTTCCATAGGTTGGGGAAGAAGCCTACTTTTCTGTGAAGTCCACATGTCCCTGCAACTTTACCCTGTACTATGAGGTGGCTTCGAGGGGCAATATTGTGCTGTCGGGCCAGCAGCCTGCCCATGTCACCCAGCAGCGAAGCAAGCGGGCGACCCCTTTCCTGGAGAAACCGATTCGTTTAACACACCTTTCTGAGACAGGTGAGCCGGGCAGCGGGGAGAAGGTTCCTGTTCTTCCTTCCATCCATCTGTTTATCCACCCATCCTCTACCCTTCCATTCACCCACTATTCATCCATCCATCCACTGAGACTGAGATGGGTGCTCCTGCAAGGAGCGACAAGACAAGACCCAGCAGGTCAGGGAGCCTGCCTTGGGATGGAGGGGACGCATCTTTAACAATACCAGGCTGGGTCCAGGAGGGCAGTGACCAGCGGCTGGAAGTGCAGAGGTTCAGGCCCCAGGCTCGTCTCAGTCTGTCCGCAGGGCACAGGGACAAGCCAGCCACACAGACGGAGCCCCTGTGCTGGCCTACACTGTGCTATGCATCTTTGCCCTGACGATTCTGCCTGTGAGTCCTCTTCCTCTTCCCTTTGACTCCAGTGCTCCTCATAAAACTCTCCTCTCAGGGGACTTCTTAGTCCCCCTCCTCTTCACAGCCCTTCTGCCCAAGACAGGATCCCCAATTTGAGCACTGTAGTCATCTCTAGAGTGGGGGTGTCCTGTACACTGTAGGGTGCTGAGCAGCGTCCCTCCACTCTCCCCACCAGAGGCCAGTAGCACTAACTCTCCACAGTATGATGACCTAAAAAGTCTCCACATATTGCCACTGTCCCCAGGGGGCAGAGTCACTCCCAGGTGAGAATCACTGAGCTAGGTAGGTGGATGGATAGAATGGCGGACAGCCAGGGTCTCTGAGGCTAAGGCAAGATTTCTCAGCCTTGGCACTATCAACATTTGGGTGGAGGTGTTGTACGATGTTGAGTAGCACCCCTGGCCTCCACCCCCTAGATGCCAGTAGCCCTATAGATGATGGAGGAATGGATCAATGGATGAATGGACAGATGGGAAGATGGATGAATGGACAGATGGTTGGGTGAATGGATGGTTGAATAGATAGATGAATGGATGGATGAATGAACAGATAGATGGATGGACAGAAGGGTAGATGGATGGATGGACAGAAAGACAGATAGTTAGATGGATGAATGGACAGATGGATGGATGAATGGATAAATAGTGGATGGGTGGATGATTGGATGAATAGATGGATAGTGGATAGGTGAATGATGGATGGATGAATAGATGGATGGATAGTGGGTGGATGGATGGGTGGATGATGGATGGATAAATGATGGATGGATAGTGGGTGGGTAGATGATGGATAAATAGAGGGATGGGTGGATGGATGGATAGTGGTGGTGGGTGGTTGGATGTGTGGGTGATGGATGGTTGATGAATAGAGGGATGGGTGGATGGTGGGTGGGTAGATGAAGGGGTTGATGGTGGATGAATGAAGAGATGGATGGAATGGATAGACAGATAGGTAGACAAGTTCTCTCTTTCTTAGGCAGGCTTTCTCCCCATCTGCACTGTCATCATTTGGGGCCATCCCATGCACTGTAGGATGCTGAATAACATCTCTGGCCTCTACTCACTGGAAGCCAGTAGCATCCCTTCCAGCAGTGATGACCAAAAAAATCTGCAGACATTGCCAGCATCCCCTGGGTAGCAGGATTGCCTTGGCTGAGATCTGCTGGCCAGGGTCGTGCTTTGGGCGTGGCGCACCTACATCCTCTTGTTCTCTTCTGGGTGAAATAACGGGGGCTTTATGTCTTCCCGGAACTCTTGTCCAGGGCCAGCCCTGGGCTGGGACCTCACACTCTGCCCCCACTTAACCCCACCGCAGCCTGGGATGGTGGTGGTTCCACTGTGTCCACCTGCAGATGAATGGACTGTGACTTGGGGTGGGGGTTTCAGGGGCTTTCCCATTGCCTAGTAGGGGCCAGAGCCAGAATTTGAACCCCAAGGCTGATTGGGTGGGTACCCACCTCCTCCTGTTGGCCCACTTCTCCCTACCCCTCCTGTCCACTGGTGGCTCTGAGCTCTGCACAGAACCAGCTGACAGATGGCCCGTGCTGGAACTAGGAGCCTTTCTCCTCTCATTCTCCTGCCATAGAGTATTTGGGAGCACCTGGACAGGCTTCTAAGATCCTCTATCCTTTAAGGATCATTTACCCACAGGGAGGGAAGTATGAGCTCTGTTCAAGTCAGCAAATAATGGCTGCCTAGGTCCGCTGGCCCCCGGCCTCAGCAAGACAGAACCAGTCAGAGGGAGGGAGCGGGGGCTAGGAGCATACTGGTGGGCTGGAGTGGTGCTGCCTGGACAAGGCAAGGTGGTTTTGCTGTCCACAGAGGAAGCAGAGGGCTGGTTAGGGAGCAGGGGCTGTGCTCTCTGACGGAGAGGGTGAGTCTAGGCAAATTTCAGCCTGCTCTGTAGGAGCCCATGATGACCCCGGAGCTGAGTCAATGGGAAGAGTCGGCATTGACCGAGGATGTAGCGTGGGAAGGGCATTTTAAAACCAGAGATGTGGAATGTCTCGATGCGTAGACAGGAGTATAGAGCAGCGCAAATTGGGGCAGAGCTTGAATGGCCAAGGTTGCACGTCAGACACGGAGAATTCACCACCTCCCTCTACTTTTCTCACCTCAGAGCCCCCACCAGCCCCAGCAGCCGAGTTCAACGTGTGCGTGACCTCTCTTCGTCTGGCCGTGACCCCCAGCATGGTCCCCCTCGGTCGCCTGCTGGTCTTCTACGTCAGGGAGAATGGAGAGGGGGTCGCCGACAGCCTCCAGTTTGCAGTCCAGACCTTCTTGGAAAACCAGGTAGAGCATCGTGCACTACACCCGGGACACAGCCACTGCCACGGGGGCTTCTCCAAGGCACTGGCCAGGAGGTCTGTGTGCACCTGAGACTCATGTTGTGTCGCAGATGATGTAAGGAATTGTGGGAACATGAGTTGCATCTTTACTGAAGCATCTCCAAAAGTCACCCAAAAGGAGATTGCGTTCGCGACGCGTAGGGAAAGCCATCAGCTGTTCTCTGCCTTTGCTGAATTCAGGATTTAAGGGACAGCGCTTGTTTCCATCGGCACCACCAGCCTCCTGTCCCCATCCCTGCAACTTCTTTTTTTTTCTTGAGACAGAGTCTCGCTCTGTCTCCCAGGCTGGAGTGCAGTGGCGCGATCTCAGCTCACTTCAGCCTCCGCCTCCTGGGTTCAAGCGATTCTCCTGCCTCAGCCTCCCAAGTAGCTGAGACTACAGGCACGTGCCAGCATATCTGGCTAATTTTTGTATTTTTAGTAGAGATGGGGTTTCACCATGTTGGCCAGGCTGGTCTCGAACTCCTGGCCTCAAGCGATTCGCCTGCCTTTGCCTCTCAAAGTGCTGGGATGACAGGTGTGAGCCGCCGCGCCTCGCTCCTCCCTGCAACTTCTAAACAAACTGCCGGCACCTGCCTTCCCATCTCTCCCTGTCTCTCCCCTTTCCCTTTTTTGTGTCCGCCACACAATGACCAGCTGCCCATCATAGTGTGGGACCAGCTCCCTCCAGGTGGCGAGGCCAGGTTCCCAGCTGAGATGGCAAAGACCAGTTCTCCTTGGTGGGCAGGGGGTGGATGGGTAGGGTGGAAGAGATGCCTCTGGACTGGGCCAAACCTGGATTGAACCAAGTTTCTTTTTGTTTGTTTAAGACAGTTTTGCTCTTGTTGCCCAGGCTGGGGTGCAGTGGCGCCATCTCGGCTCACTGCAACCTCTGCCTCTCAGCTTCAAGCAATTCTGCCTTAGGCTTCCCTAGTAGCTGGGATTCCAGGCACGCACCACCACGCACCACTTTTCAATTGGCTAATACTTGTATTTTTAGTAGAGACGGGATTTCATCATGTTGGCCAGGCTGGTCTTGAACTCCTGACCTCAGGGGATCTACCCAACTCGGCCTCCCAAAGTGCTGAGATTACAGGCGTGAGCCACCGTGCCCAGCCACCTGAACCAAGTTTCTTATCCCCTGCTGCATTTATGCCCAGGTTTCAGTGACATATTCAGCAAACGAGACCCAACCTGGAGAGGCTGTTGACCTGCGGATCAGGGCTGCAAGGGGCAGCTGTGTGTGTGTCACCGCGGTTGATAAGAGTGTCTACCTGCTCAGGTCTGGGTTCCGGCTGACTCCTGCCCAGGTGAGCAGAGCCCTCGGGCTTGGGTTCTAGCACCTCCAAGGGGCCTTACCTTCCCTTGCTCACCCTTTCCCATCTCCCATTCCAGTAAATGAAGAGCCGCATGTGAATCCAGATTTGCTTTCTCCATCGGGTTCATTTCGCAGGGAACCCAGTGGGTGTCTGATAAATGTTTGCTTCTGCTTTAGTGCAGTTGCAAGATCAGGGAGTCAAGGTCATTAGACCTTTGCAACATGACATTGGACCAGGTCTCGTCTCTCTGGCTCCAGTTCGCCCATCTTATTTTTAGAGTTCGGGTCTTATTGCTCTGTTGCCCGGGCTGGAGTGTGGTGGCGTGATCATAGCTGACTGTAGCCACCACCTCCTGGGCTCAAGCGATCCTCCCACCTCAGCCTCCAGAGTAATTGGGACTACAGGCACGCACCACCACGCCTGGCTGATTTTTTTCTATCTTTTGTAGGGATGGGGTCTTGCTATATTGCCCAGGCTGGTCTCAAACTCCTTTGCTTAAGCCATCCTCCTGCCTCAGCCTCCCCAGTGGCTGGGATTAGAGGCATGAGCTGCTGTGCCTGGCTCCTGTTTGCCCATCTTAAAATGGGCTAATATTACCAGTGCCCATCTCCTGGAGGTTGTCATGGTGTGATAGAAAGAGGTGGGGATGGGAGCACGCGGCACCCACGAGAGCCAGTTTGGGTTGTAAAGAAAACTTCAGCTGACCAGTCTCTGTCCCTCTTTGCCTGCAGGTTTTCCGGGAACTGGAAGATTATGATGTGTCTGATTCCTTTGGCGTGTCCAGGGAGGAAGGTCCTTTTTGGTGGGCTGGGCTGACGGCTCAGCGACGCCGGCGCTCCTCCGTCTTCCCGTGGCCCTGGGGCATCACCAAGGACTCTGGGTTTGCCTTCACCGTAAGGAGAGGTGGTCTCAGATCCCTCTGCCCCCTTCTAAGGCCCTCTTGCCTAGAAATAAGAGTCTCAGAGATCCAGAGATGGGTTGGAAAGGAAACAGAATTGGAAGCTTTTCTTTCTTTCTTTTTTTCGAGATGGGGTCTCGCTCTGTGGCCCAGGCTGGGGTGCAGTGGTGCAATCATAGCTCACTGCAGCCTTGAACACCTGTGCTCAAGGGATCCTCCCACCTCAGCCTCCCAAGTAGCTGGAACTACAGGTGCATGCCACCACACCTGGCTAATTTTATTTTATTTTTTTGTAGAGATGGGGTATCGCTGTGTGGCCCAGGCTGGTGTTGAACTCCTGGCCTCAAGCAGACCTCCTGCCTCAACTTCCCAAAGTGTTGGGATTACAAGCATGAGCCACTGCACCCAGCCTTCCAAACTTAACTTTTTCATTTCTCCCCAATGAAAGCTCACAAGCAAATCCTTCCAATGTGCAAAGCTGTGGAGAACAGAATGATAAGCTTGCCAATGGTCAGGTTCAAATGGGTAACTTGAACTCGTGATGGAAAGTGTTATGACATTGACGTGCTTTGCTGGGAGGAAAACCTCATTGGGAACTGTGGGTGCCAGGAGCTCTTAGTGCTGCCTGGACTTTAGTTGACTTGGTTGTGTGTCTGGCGACTTTCAAGCAGAAGGTGGCTGTGTTCCCAGGTGGCAGTGGTTCCAAACTGCACAGATAGTCCTCCTGCCTCAGCCTCCCCAGTCACTGGGATTAGAGGCGTGAGCCACTATACCCAGCTCCAGTTTACCCATCTTTAAAAGGGCTAATGTGGCTGGGCGCGGTGGCTCACGCCTGTAATCCCAACACTTTGGGAGACTGAGGCGAGTGGATCACCTGAGGTCAGGAGTTCGAGACCAGCCTGGCCAACATGGAGAAACCCTGTCTCTACTAAAAATACAAAAAAGTTAGCCAGGCGTGGTGGCAGTTGCTTGTAATCCCAGCTACTCGGGAGGCTGAAGCAAGAGAATCGCTTGAACCCGGGAGTCAGAGGTTGCGGTGAGCCAAAAGTGTGCCATTGCACTCCAGCCTGGGTGATAGAGCGAGACTCTGTCCCAAAAAAAAAGACACAAAAACCAAGAAACAAAAAAAGCGCTAATGCTACCAAGTGCCCATCTCTGGAGGTTGTCATGATGTGACACAGATAAAAAAGGGGTTGGAATGGAAGCATGCTATGCCCTTCAGGGTCACATGGGGTCACACCTTAGGGTGCTGGTGGTCTCCTCTCAAATGCATGTCCCATTGGAGGGTACCTTTCATTTCAGTTTTAAAAAATATTTCAGGCCGGGTGTGGTGTCTCACTCCTGTAATCCCAGCACTTCGGGAGGCCGAGGCGGGCACATCACTTTTTTTTTTTTCTTTTTATCCCTGGGCACAAAACACATCACTTGAGGTCAAGAGTTCAAGAGCAGCCTGGCCAACACGGTGAACCCCCATCACTACTAAAAATAAAAAGATTAGCCGGGCGTGATGGCGGGTGTGTGTAGTCCCAGCTACTCGAGAAGCTGAGGCAGGAGATTCGCTGGAACCGGAAGGTGGAGGTTTTGGTAATCACGCCACTGCACTCCAGCCTGGGTGGCAGAGCAAGACTCCCTCTCAAAACAATAAATAAAAAAAAATATTTCAAAGGCATCCTTCCCTCCCCGACCTGCGCTGCTTTTATTATGAAATTTTCCAAACATGCAGAAAAGTTGAGCGAATTAGACAACAAACACCCATGTACCCACCACCTAGTTCTCACAGTTCTATTTGCCTTTTCTTTTTTTTTCCTTTTTTCCTTTTTTTGAGACAAGGTCTCACTTTGTCACCCAGGCTGGAGTGCAGTGGCGTGATCTCAGCTCGCTGCAGCCTCGACCTCCTGAGCTCAAGCAGTCCTCCCGCCTCAGCCTCCTGAGTAGCTGGGCCTGCAGACCCACACCATCACTGAGCCTGGCTAATTTTTTTTTTATTTGTAGAGATGGGGTTTCACCGTGTTCCCCGGGCTGGTCTCGAACTCCTGGGCTCACTGGATCCACCCGCCTTGTCCTCCCAAAGTCCTGGGATATAGACGTGCAACACTGCACCCAGCAAAATTACACCCCCCTTTTTAAAAAAATAAATAAATAAATAACTTTTTAGTTAATGAGTATGTGAACCGCCTGGCAGTTTGAACCCCAGGTCCCTATCAGCTTCCAGAAGCCAGAGGTGACGCCTTTGAGTCAAAGGAAGGGTTTAAATTTCTTATTCATGGCCGGGTGCGGTGGCTCACACCTGTAATCCCAGCACTTTGGGAGGCCGAGGCGAGTGGATCACAAAGTCAAGAGATCAAGACCAGCCTGGTCAACATGGTGAAACCCTGTCTCTACTAAAAATACAAAAATCAGCCGGGCATGGTGGTATGTGCCTGTAGTCCCAGCTACTCAGGAGGCTGAGGCACAAAAATTGTTTGAACCGGGGAGGCGGAAGTTGCAGTGAGCCATCACGCCACTGCCCTCCAGCCTGGTGACAGAGTGAGACGTTGTCTCAAAATAAATAAATATGATTTCTTACTCACAAATTCAAGTCAGTTCAGGCTAGATGAGTCTTCTCTTCAATCCAGTTGCTCCCAGTAATTGGTACAATGATGAAGATGATAATAAAAGGAGTCACTGCATAGCCGGGTGTGGTGGTGCATGCCTGTAGTCCCAGCTACTCAAGATGCTGAGGTGGGAGGATCGCTTGATCCTGGGAGTTTGAGGCTGCAGTGAGCTATGATCGTACCACTGCACTCCAGTCTGAACCACAGAGCGAGACCCTGTCTCTAAAGATAATAATAAAAGAGATTATTCTATCCCACAGTCAGTCCTTGGTCAGGGTCAGGTACTGAGCCAACTGATTTTCTTTCTTTCTTTCCTTTTTTTTAAGACAGAGTCTCACTCCATTGCCCAGGCTGGAGTGCAGTGGTGTGATCTCGGCTCACTGCAACCTCCACCTCCTGGGTTCCAGTGATTCTCCTGCCTCAGTCTCCTGAGTAGCTGGAATTACAGGCACCCGCCACCACGCCTGGCTAATTCTTGTATTTTTAGTAGAGATGGGGTTTCACCATGTTGGCCAGGCTGGTCTTGAACTCCTGACCTTAAGTGATCCTCCCACCTTGGCCTCCCAAAGTGCTGGGATTACAGGCATGAGCCACCATGCCTGGTCATGATTTTCTAATTGAGATGAAATTCATATAACTTAAAACTCACCATTTTAATGTGTACAATTCAGTGACATTCCATATATTCACAGTGCTATGCAACCACCACCTCTACTTAATTCCAGAATGTTTTCATCCCCAAAAAGAAAACCCCGTCCCCAGTAACAATCACTCCCTATTTCCCCTCCCTTAGCCCCTGGCAGCCGCCAATCAATCTGCTTCCTGTCTCTATGGATTTGCCTGTTCTAGTTGTGTCATCTCAATGGAATCATGTAACACGTGGCCTTTTGTGTTTGCGCCATTTGATTTGGTTCCACAGATCGACTGTGCTGTTTTCTCACCCTGGATGGTCACTGGGTCCCATGTTCTCCCCAGCCTGTGCCACCAAACCCAGAATAAAAGAGTGATGCCCCCAAGGCTGCCAAAAAGGGATGTTGGGACAGTGGCCACAGGCTGATTCGTTCCCTTACGCCTCTGGGGACTGTCAGCATCCACTTCCCCACCAACGGTTTGGGTGTTGTCTGTTGTCTGTTGCCTAGGAAACGGGACTGGTGGTGATGACCAACCGAGTGAACCTGAACCACCGGCAGGATGGTGGCCTCTACACCGACGAGGCTGTTCCTGCCTTCCAGCCCCACACAGGAAGCCTGGTGGCAGTGGCTCCTTCCAGGTACCCCCCCAGGTAATGGCTTATACCTTGAGCAAGCTTTTCTAACCCTGGCGCTATTGACATTTGGGGCTTGTCTTAGTCCTTCCTGGCTGGTGTAACAGATGACTTATAAACAACTGAAATGTATTTCTCATGATTCCAGGGGCTGGGAAGTCCAAGAACAGGGCACCAGCAGATCTGGTGCTAGTGAGGGCTCACTTCCTGCTTCACTCATAGTGTCTTCTTCCTTCTTGCTGTGTCATATGGCAGAAGGAGTGAGGGAGCTCTCTGTAGTCTTTTTTTTTTTTTTTGAGATGGAGTCTCACTCACTCTGTTGCCCAGGCTGGAGTGCAGTGGTGGGATCTCAGCTCCCTGCAGTCTCCATCTCCCAGGTTCAAACGTTTCTCCTGCCTCAGCCTGCTGAGTAGCTGGGATTACAGGCATGTGCCACCACACCCAGCTAAGTTTTGTATTTTTAGTAGAGACGGGGTTTCATCATGTTGGCCAGGCTGGTCTTGAACTCCTGCCCTCAAGTAATTCACCTGCCATTGACTCCTGAAGTGCTGGGATTACAGGTGGGAGCCACCATGCCCAGCCTGGAAGAAAATTTTAACTAAATAACAGGTGTATTTAAAGTATAGCATTAACAACTGATATCACTACGTTGGTTTTGTTGTTTGTTTGTTTGTTTTTGAGATGGAGGCTGGCTCTGTTGCCCAGGCTGGGGTGCAGTGGCATGAGCTCGGCTCCCTGCAACCTCCGCCTCCCAGGTTCAGGTGATCCTCCTGCCTCACCCTCCTGAGGAGCTGGGATCACAGGCCCTTGCCACCACACCCAGCTAATTTTTGTATTTTCAGTAGAGACAGGGTTTCACCGTGTTACCCACACTGGTCTCAAACTCCTGGCCTCAAGTGATTTGCCTGCTGTGGCCTCCCAAAGTGCTGGGATTACAGGCATGAGCCACTGCACCCGGCCTGGAGTCCCTTTTATAAGGGCCCTAATCCCATTCATGAGCACACTACTTTCATAACCTAATCATCCCTTAGAAGCCTCACCTCAACACTATCACCTTGGAGGTTAAGATTTCAACATATGAATTTTCAGGGGGACACCGACGTTGAGTCCATTGCAGGGTAGGATCATTCTGTGCACTGTGGGGCAGGGGAGAGGTGTCCTCTGCACTGCAGGGTGTTAAGCAACATTTCTGGCCTCCACCCACTAGATGTCAGTCACACTTCTCCCCTGTTGTAACAACCAAAAATATATCCAGACATCACCCAGTGTTCCTTGGAGGCCATTGGCATGCAGGCTAGGACACTGAGTGCTTCATATACCTCTCCCCTACCCAATTCTTAGTCCTGCCCCAGTGCACAGGATTAGGGATATGGAAGAGGGAAGAAAATGCATCAGGAGAGCTGACCTATGTGAGGACAGAGGGATCTGGGCAGGGTGAGAAGCCTGGACTTGATTTCCCGACTCCCAGAGGCTCTGTTTAGAGAATTCTTTCTTTTGTCTTTTCTCCTTCCTCCCATCCTTCCCTCCTCTTCCTTCTACTCTCTCTTTTTCCTTCTTCTCCAACTCTACTTTCATGAGTTAGATACAAAGTAATTAATTCTCAGTCTTTCTCATCTTCAGTATAAGCACTTGGCCAGGTGCAGTGGCTCATACCTGTAA
Organism: Alouatta palliata; assembly: GCA_004027835.1. NCBI lineage: Eukaryota > Metazoa > Chordata > Mammalia > Primates > Atelidae > Alouatta > Alouatta palliata. The sequence continues at coordinate 68,182 of PVKV010009876.1, forward strand.
CCCCAGCACTTTGGGAGGCCAAGTCAGGCAGATCACCTGAGCCTAGGAGTTCAAGACCAGACTGGACACATGGCAAAACCTCGTCTCCACAAAAAATACAAAGATTAACCATGTGTGGTGGCTCATGCCTGTAGTCCTAGCTACTTAGGAGGCTGAGACTGGAGGATTACTTGAGCCTGGGAAGGTTCAGGCTGCAGTGAGCTGTGACTGTGCTTCTGCACTCCAGCCTGGGTAACAGAGTGAGACCCTGTCTTAAAAATAAATAAAATAAATAGATAGATAGATAGATAGATAAATAAATAAAAACAGTTAAGCCATTAGAGGATTATGAATTTTCCTCTGAGTGCTGCTTTGGCTGCACTCACATTGTACTATGAAGTAGTTCCAATATTGCTCACTGCCAAATAGGTTCTAACTTGTAGAATGATTCCCTTTTTGAGATATGACCTGTCTGGGAAACCTCTTGATCTGGTGGCTAGCCCTGATGAGCCTGTCCATGGAAGTGCTCTCCATCTTTCAAGCCCTCTCTGTATAAAACAGGAACCTTCATGTGCCCCTCCATCCCCTCCACAGTTGTTCCAGGGTGCTTCAGTCTCCCAGGCTCTTCCTCTTTAGGCCACATGTTTAGCAGGAGCGTGGCAGGCTCACAGGGTTCCTAGTTTCCCAATTCCAAATCAGGGGATTGGCAGATTAGGCTCCATACTGTAGTTTGGATATACATGGAAGCATTTTCAAGATGTGGTTGTATGAGGAAGATGGAATGCTGGTCCCAGGGCCTCTATCAGCTGGCAGCCACCCCAAAGGCCCTGACCCACTCACGGGCATGACCCCTGAGAGCTTGTTCTGGAGCAGATTCAGAAGCAGCAGCTTTGTAAAACTCAAAACCATGAAGGCAATTGTAAATCTCAATGCAGAAAGGCATAAGAAATGCTTTTAAAAGCAAGTGCCCATGCCTTTTTGTAACTGGAACAAACACATCCTTATTCTGAGAGCAGTGTATTTTTTTAACCATATAAATGTGGTTAAATTTTTTTTCAAGCAGTATGAGAGGATATATAATGAAATTTAGGTCTCCTTCCCACCCTTAGACCCTCCATTCTCTTCTTCAAAAGCAACTATACTGAATAATTTTTTTCTTTTTTTTTTGAGATGGAGTCTTACTCTGTCGCCCAAGCTGGAGGGCACTGGTGGGTTCTCAGCTCACTGCCTTCTCGGTTCAAGTGATACTCCTGCCTCAGCCTCCTGAGTAGCTGGGATTATAGACCAGCACCACCAAACCCAGAAAATTTTTGTATTTTTAGTAGAGAGGGAGTTTCACCATGTTGGCCAGGCTGGTCTTGAACTCCTGACCTCCAGTGATTCACCTGCCTCAGCCTCTCAAAGTGCTGGGATTATAGGTGTGAGTCATTATTCCCAGCCTGAATAATTTCTTAGATATTCTTCTGTGCATATGTAGGATTTAAAAGAAAAAACTAATAGAAAAATACCACAATGTTGTTCTGTACTTTTTTTTTTTTTTTTTTGAGATGGAGTTCCCCCGCTGTCACCAGGCTGGAGTGCAGTGGCATGATCTCACCTCACTGCAACCTCCGACTCCCTGGTTCAAACGATTCTCCTGCCTCAGCCTCCCAAGTAACTGGGGATTATAGGCATGTGCCACAATGCCCAGCTAGTTTTTATATTTTTAGTAGAGATGCGGTTTCACCATGTTGGCCAGGATGGGTCTCGATCTCTTGACCTGGTGATCCACCTACCTCAGCCTCCCAAAGTGCTGGGCTTACAGGGATGAGCCACCACACCTGGCCTGTTGTGTATATTTCTTTTTAAAGTTAATAAGTTTTGGAAATCATTCCATATAGGTAAATGCATGTTTACTTCACTCTTTATTTTAATAAATATATAATATTCCACCAATGAATATACTATCATTTGATTAGCCAGTCCTCCTAATGATGGAGATTTGGACTCTTTGCTAATTTTCATAGTGCCACTGTGAACCACTGCATCTGTTTTTGTACACGTCTGTGGGTGTTTCCAGGGTGCACTCCTAGGAGAAGTAGTGATGGTTGAAAGGATAGGAGCATTTTTAATTTTGCCAAATTTTGAGAAAGGCTTTTTTTTTTTTTTTTTTTTTTTGAGAAAGGAGCAGTCTCTGAGGAAGTTGAGCTGTGAGGCTTCTGAGGCTCAAACAAGAATGAATGAAGGTGGTCCAGGTGCGGTGGCTCATGCCTATAATCCCAGCACTTTGGGAGGCCGAGGTGGGCGGATCATGAGGTCAGGAGTTTGAGACCAGCCTAACATGGTGAGACTCCGTCTCTACTAAAAATACAAAATTAGCTGGGCATAGTGGCAGGTGCCTGTAATCCCAGCTACTCGGGAGGCTGAGGCTGGAGAATCACTTGAATCTGCGAGTCGGAGGTGGCATGAGCCAAGATCGTGCCACTGCACTCCAGCCTGGGCGACTAGAAGGAAAATCCATCTCAAAAAGAAAGAAAAATAATAACAGATGCTGGTGAAGTTGTGGAGAAAAGGGGATGCTTATGCACTGTCAGTAGGAGTGTAGATTAGTTCAACCATGGTAGAAAGCAGTGTGGCAATTCCTCAAAGAGCTAAAAACAGAACTACCATTTGACCCAGCAATCCCATTACTGGATATCCAAAGGAATATAAATCATTCTGTCATAAAGACCCATGCACACAAATGTTCATTGCAGCACTATTACAATAGCAAAGACCTGGAATCAACCTAAATGCTCATCAGTGACAGACTGGATAAACAAAATGTGGTCCATATATACCATGGAATACTATGCAGCCATAAAAAGAACAAGATCATGTCTTCTGTGGAAACGTGGATAGAGCTGGAGGCCATTATTCTTAGCAAACTAATGCAGGGACAGAAAACCAAATACTGTATGTTCTCACTTACAAGTGGGAGCAAAATGATGAGAGCACATGGACACAGAGGGGAACAGACACTGGGGTCTACTTGAGGTTGGGGGATGGGAAGACAGGATCAGAAACAGTAACTATTGGGCTTAGTACCTGGGTGATCAAAAAATCTGTACAACAAACCCCTGTGACACACGATTACCTATATAACAAACCTGCACATGCACTTCTGAACCTAAAATAAAAGTTTTTAAAAAAACAAGTTACGTCCTAATCAAGGAGACTGTTAACCCTGCCAAGTAAGAGAATTAACATATTATATCCCGATCAAGTAGAATGTTGACCCTTCCAGGTAAAAGAAATTAACGCATTATATCTGATCAAATAGAATGCGAAGCTGCTAGGTTTGTGTAAGATTTGTTATGTTCACGAAACCTTGACCATTTCTTTTTTCTTTTCATAGAACAGAGAAGAGAAAAAGGACTTTCTTCCCTGAAACGTGGATTTGGCATTGTCTCAACATCAGGTACAGTAAGATTTATTTTCTGTGCTGACCGCCAGTTGACTGAAAGGCACTCATGCCGGTCCAGAGAGTCCCTGGTGGGACGGGCAGGCCTGATTCCACAATCTGAGTAAGACACTGTGCATCTTTTTCTAACACATAAAACTTCAAGCCATGAAGTCAGCCTTGAGTCCTGCTGCAGATTTGGATGTTTGCCTGTGAAATATGAAATGCAAGGGCTTTGTGCCTCTTACAACTCCCTCTTGGGGTAATTCTATCTGCTCTGTTTGCATAACGAGCTCATTAAAATGATTACAGTTCCCTGGAACATGAACTTGACCCCACCTACCCCCTCTTCTTGCTCCTCAGGGGACTACAGCTCTTGGTCGAAAAACCAGATGCCTTTCTCAACATATTTCCTTTCTGCATTCCCCCCCACCCCACTCTGTTTAATTCTCTTTGAAGCGGGAATGCAGGCACCACTTTTCTGCTGGATGCAATTAGCTTTTCTCTTTCAATGCACAGCGTTAGAGCACCAATGACCCAAGTGGAAAAGTGGCAGTGGCATACCCTGGCAAATGAGTTTGGCATGAAAATGGACTCTTGGTCCAGCCCTGGCCAGTGAGTGGGCTGACTGCTGAGCTGTGCCCTTCATCCAGGCACCAGGGTGCTGTGGCAAGTACTTGGCAGAGTAGGCATGAAGCTCGGGGCCCCTGAGGCTGCTTTGGGGGAATATGTATGTCCTCATCATGGGAAGGTTTCACTGCTGATCAGAACACATCTAGGTCATTGTGTTTTGTTCTGGGGGCCCAGCTGTAAGACAGGATATCTGTCTATCATCATTCAAATGTATCTACTTTCTGGATGCCTGGTGAGCTTCTTTTTTTAGTTGTTAAAAAATTTTAAATTTATTTTCTTTTATTTTACTTGAGTTGGGTTATCGCTCTGTCACCCAGGCATCATAGCTCACTGCAGCCTTAGACTCCTGGGCTCAAGCAGTCCTCCCACCTCAGCCTTCCCGAGTCACTGGGACTACAGGCATACACCTAACTTCCTTCCTTCCTTCCTTCCTTCCTTTCTTCCTTCCTTCCTCCCTCCTTCTTCTCTCCCTCCCTTCCTTCCTTCCTTCTTTCTTTCATCCTCCCTCCCTCCCTTCCTTCCTTCTTTTTTTCTTTTTGATGGAGTCTCACTCTGTTTCCCAGGCTGGAGTGCAGTGGCGCAATTTCAGCTCACTGCAGCCTCTGCTTCCCAGGTTCAAGCAATTCTCCTGTCTCAGGCTCCCAGATAGCGGGAACTACAGACATGCAGTACTGTGCCTGGCTAATTTTTGTATTTTTACTAGAGATGGGTTTTCACCATGTTGGCCTGGCTGGTGTTGGACTCCTGACCTCAACTGATTCACCCACCTTGGCCTCCCAAAGTGCTGGGATCACAGGCGTGAGCTACTGTGCCCAGCCTGGTTTCTTTCTTTTTCTTTTTTAATATCCTAATGACATACAATGAGGTGGCATCTCATTGTAGTTTTTATTTGCATTTCCCTAATGATGAGTGATGTTGAGCATGTTTCGTGTATTTATTGGTCATTTGTCTATCTTCTTTGGAGAAATGTCTATTCAAGTCATTTGCCCATTTTTGAATCATGTTGCTGTTTTTATTGTTGACTTTCAAGAGTTCTGTATATATTCCCGATATTATTTCATTATCAGATATATGACTTCCAAATATTTTCTCCCATTGAGTTGACTTTCTACTCTGTTGATGGTGCATTTTTCTTCTCCTCCTCCTTCCTTCCTTCCTTCCTTCTCCTTTCTTCTTCTTCTTCTTCTTCCTCTTCCTCTTCCTCTTCCTCTTCTTCTTTCTTCTTCTTCTTCTTCAACAGGGTCTCACTCTGTCACCCAGATGATTAAGTGATCCCCCCACCTCAGCCTCCCAAGTAGCTGCGTCTCCAGGTGCACACCACCATGCCTGGCTAAATTTTTAAATTTTTTTGTAGAGATAAGGTCTTGCTGCGTTGCCCAGGCTGGTCTCAAACTCCTGGGCTCAAGTGATTCTCCTTCCTCGGCCTCCTGAAGGTACCATGCCAGTCCTTGATAGTGTCTTTTCATGCTCAAACTTTTGCAGTTTCATGAAGTCCGACTTATCCACTCTTTTTTTGTTGCCTGTGCCTTTGTTTTCATATCAATGAAATCATTGTCAAACTCGGTGTCATGAAGCTTTTCGTCTGTTTTCTTCTAAAAGTTTTACAGTTTTAGTTTTTACTTTTAGGTCATGAATTCATTTTGAGTTAACTTTTGTATATGGTGTTAAGGTCCAAATTCATTGTTTTGCATATGGATATTTGTTTTTTTCCAGCTGTTTTTGTTAAAAAGATTGTCTTTTCCCTAAAGTACCTTGATGCCCTTGTCGAAAATCATTTGACTGTGTTGTGAAGGTTTATTCCTGGGCTCTCCATTTGATTCCATTGGTCTGTATGTCTTTCTTTATGCCAGTAACACACTGATTTGATTATGGTAGCTTTGTGGTAAGTTTTGAAGTGTGAGTTTTCCAGCTTTTTTCATCTGGTTTCTTTATTTGGCTACCAGAGTCCCTTGAGATCCATCTGAAATCTCAAGGTGGGGTTTTCTATTTCTGAAAAAAAAAAAAAAGGAGACAAAATTAAAAAGTCATTGGGGTTTTGATAGGGGTTCCATTAAATCTATAGATCACTTTGGGTAGCTTTGACATTTTAACAATATTAAGTCTTCCTATCCATGAACATGGGATGTGTTTCCATTTATTTGTCTTGTTTAGTTTCTTTCAACAATCTTTTTGTGTGTGTGAGGCAGGGATCTCACTCTGTTGCCCAGGCTGGACTGCGATAGTGGGATCACAGCTCACTGCACTCTTGACTGCCTGGGCTCAAGAGTAACTCCCGCCTCAGCCTCCTGAGAAGCTGGGACTAGAGGCATGTGCCACTACACCTGCCTAATTTTTAATTTTTTGCAGATACAAAGATACAAGGTCTCATCATCTTGCCTGGGGTGGTCCACAACTCCTGCGATCAAGCAGTCTCCCACCTCAGCCTCTCAGAGTGCTGGGATTACAGGCATGAGCCACTGCACCCAGCCCATGTTTGCTGTCAGAGTGAATCAGGGCTGAAGGACAGTTTTCTCCTGCTGCTGCTTTTGTGATGCCTTCAATGCTTGTTTCTAAGCTCCTAGCATACCTCCCATGCAGCCTGGGTCATCCATGCCCACCTGCCCCCTGAGGCATGGCCCTGGAGAAGGGCCCCCCGTCATGGCTGTCTGTCTCTCTGCAGTGACCCATCTGGTGAGGAGACACTCAGCGTGAAGGTTCCGGACTCCATCACCAGCTGGGTGGGTGAGGCCGTGGCCCTGTCCACCTCTCAGGGCTTGGGCATCGCCGAGCCCTCCCTCCTGAAGACCTTCAAGCCCTTCTTTGTCGACTTCATGCTCCCCGCTCTCATCATCCGCGGGGAGCAGGTCAAGATCCCACTCAGCGTCTACAACTACTTGGGCACCTGTGCCGAGGTAGTCAGCCCCCCAAATACATAGCCTTCTTCCATTCCGTGGGGAGTTGGGACTGCACTGGTGCTATAAGAGAGGCAGGCCTGAGACACTGTCGGCTTGGGGGATTTAGGAGGGCGAGAGCATCTCTGATGTTGGGGAGGCAGGGATGGGTGGCCTCAGCCTGGGGGGCTTTGGGGAGGATGCGTCATCAGTGCTATTGGGGAGACATGGGTGGGATGAGATCAGCCTCTGATTCACCAACCATCAAAGCTGGGTGGGGAAGAGGTGAGGGCACGTGTGTGAGCGAGAGGGACTTGGTGTAAATGGAGCCATCATCGCTGACTCCCTAGCCTAGCAAGGGAGTCAAGGACAACTCCCTTGCTGGGACTGGTATCATATATGATAGCATGGAGCTTTCTCTGTAAATTGCTAGATAGGAAATATTTCGGTCTCTGCCAGCCATACAATCCCTGTGGCAGCGACTCAGTTCAGCCCTTACAGCATGAAAGCAACCTAGATGATCTCTTACCTGAATAGATGTGGCTGTGTTCCAATAAAACTTGATTTCTGGCTGGGCGTGGTGGCTCACACCTGTAATACCAACAGTTTGGGAGGCTGAGGCAGGCAGATCACAAGGTCAGGAGTTCGAGACCAGCCTGGCCAACATGGTGAAACCCCGTCTCTACTAAAAATACAAAATTAGGCGGGCTTGGTGGCGGGCATCTGTAGTCTCAGCTACTCGGGAGGCTGAGGTAGGAGAATTGCTTGAACCCAGGAGGTGGAGGTTGCAGTGAGCCAAGATCACGCCATTACACTCCAGCCTAGGCTACAGGCTCAAAAAAAAAAAGGAAAAAAAAACCTTGATTTCTACACACTGAAATCTGAACTCCATAGAATTTTTTTTTGAGACAAAGTCTCTCTCTCTCATCCAGGCTGGAGTGCAATGGCACGGTGTTGGCTTTGCCTCCTGGGTTCAGGTCATTCTCCTGCCTCAGCCTCCTGAGTAGGTGGGATTACAGGCACCTGCCATCACACCTGGCTAATTTTTTTTAATTTTCAGTGGTGGGGGGTTCACCATGTTGGCCAGGCTGGCCTCGAACTCTTGACCTCGTGATCCGCCGGCCTCAGCCTCCCAAAGTACTGGGATTACCACACCCAGCCACGCCATAGAATTTTCATTTGTCACAAAATAATCATTTGTCTTTTAATTTTTTCCCTTTTAACCATCTGAGAAAGATGAAAACTATCTTTAGCTTGTGGGCCCCACAGAGACAGGTGGTGGGTCTGGTTTGGCCTGTGGGCCTTAATTTGCAGACCCCTGGCACAGCACCAGGAAATCCTGGTAGTGAACAGAGAGGGTGCTTGGAATCTCGGTTTTTACTCACAGAGTTGCTGAATTTGGGCACGTTCTTCAGTCTGTTGGTGTGTCAGAGCCTCGCTAGTGGTTAAAGGGTTAAATGAGTTAGTCCCAGCAGACACTGAGAACATCAACAGGGCTGTTTTTGATCATGTTATTGGGATTCTGATGTCTGCCAGAGGTGTGCAGTGAGGCCAGTGCTCTCTCTTGGAGGCGGCAGGAAAGGCTGCTGTCTTAGTCTCTTGGGGCTAGCAAGGCAGACCCAACCAGGTGGCTTCCCACAACAGAAATGTATTGTCTCACAGTTCACAAGACTAGAAGTGTGAAGTCACGGTGACATCAGGGCTGGTTCCTCTTGGAGGCTCTGAGGGAGAATGTGTCTATGCCTTTCTCTCTCTCTCTCTCTTTTTTCTGAGATGGAGTCTCACTCTGTCACCAGGCTGGAGTGCAGTGGTGCAATCTTGGCTGACTGCAACCTCGGCCTCCCGGGTTCAAGCGATTCTCCTGCCTCAGCCTCCTTAGTAGCTGAGGTTATAAGCATGCACCACCACACATGGCTAATTTTTGTATTTTTAGTAGAGATGCGGTTTCACCATGTTGGCCAGGATGGTCTTGATCTCCTGACCTTTTGATCCGCCCACCTCAGCCTCCCAAAGTGCTAGGATTAGAGGCTTTTTTTTTTTTTGGAGACAGGATCTCACTGTATCACCCAGCCTGGAGTACAGTGGTATGATCACAGCTTACTGCAGCCTTGACCTCCTGGACTCAAGCAATCCTCCCTCCTCAGCCTCCCAAGTAGCTGGGACTACAGGTGTGCACTACCATGCCCAGCTAATTATTTTATTTTATTTTCATAGAGATGGGATCTCCGTATGTTGCTCAGGCTGGTCTTGAACTCCTGGCCTCAAGTGATCCTCCCACCTCAGCCTGCCAGAGTGCTGGGATTACAGGCATAATAAGCCAGTGCACTCGGCTCCTCTCTCCCTCTCTCTTGGCTTCTGGTGGCTTGTGCCAGTATCAGAAGACCCTGCCACCCGGGATGCGAGATCCAAGCTCAGCCTTGGAGTGAAGTGGTTGGTGTTTAGAACCCACTCACTCAGTTTTTGTGGGACATGTACTTCTGCAGCTGGTGCAGGGCTGACAATTTTACCTTCATTATCCGTTGTTTTTTTTTGAGACAGGGTCTCGCTCTGTCACCCAGGCTGGAATGCAATCTCGGCTCACTGCAACCTCTGCCTCCCGGTTTCAAGCGATTCTCCTGCCTCAGCCTCCCCAGTAGCTGGGATTACAGGTGCTTGCCATCATGCCCAGCTAATTTTTGTATTTTTAGTAGAGACGGTTTCACTATGTTGGCCAGGCTGGTCTCGAACTCCTGACCTTATGTGATCTGCCCGTCTTAGCCTCCCAAAGTGCTGGGATTACAGGCGTGAGCCACCACACCCGGCCACCTGCATCATCTTATCAAGCTGCTGTGTGGGTCAAGGAAGCAGGATCTGTGATGGAATTGTTGACCATTAGGAAGCTCAGAGAAGCATTGTCATGGGTTCCTGGGCCTCCAGGGAGTGAGTAGTAGAGTTGTGTGTTAGAATCAGTGTCTACAGGTGGCGGGACAGCCCAGAGAAGGGGAAGCCCCACTCAACCTGAGAGTCTGCAGGTGATGTTTGAGCCAGGCGTCAGGGGCGGGAAGGGCATTTGTGAAGAGGGAACCGCATGTACATGCAACAGAAGCAGGAGGCAGCTTATCTTTTCTGGGTCCTGTCAGAGACACCGTCTGGCTCAGCTTAGGGGTCTGGTCAGGGAAAATGAGAAAGCGGGGGAGGGGGAGGGGGTCAGAGGCTCCTGCAATTGGGAAACAGGCGAAGAGGCAGGAAGGGACTGAGGCAGTGGTCACAGGGTGGCTTCGGTGAGGGGTAAATGGGAGATGTTAGAATGGCCAGATAGTGGTGCCTGAAATCCTGGCTTCAGCCCTTACCTTTACAATCCATCCTTGACGGTTCTTTTTATATCGATTATAGCTGGGAGGAATAGGATCTCAGTTTCCAAAAGTAATAATACACACAGGCTTTGCCCCTGACCTGGAGGGTGGCCCCTAAAGGGAGGCTTCCCTCTGAAACCTGTGAGTGGGATCCCCAGGCGTCTGGCTCAGCTCTGAGCGCATGCTGGTGTCCAGCTTTTCCAGCAGGAAGAAGGAAGCCCTGCTGGGCAGTGTATGTGCTTAAGGACCACCCCTAGCTCATATGCCCATCCCCAAGACACAGAGAAAACAGACCCATTCAGACCCTGCAGTGGGGACAGCTGGTCATTCCACTCAGGACGTGGAAAATGCAGCTCACACTGTTGAATCCCGTCCTTCCTTCCTTCCTTCCTTCCTTCCTTCCTTCCTTCCTTCCTTCCTTCCTTCCCTCCCTCCCTCCTTCCTTCCTTCCTTC
>PVKV010009877.1:0-78636 GCA_004027835.1 Alouatta palliata
CAAAAAAAAAAAAAAAAAAAAAAAATTAGCTGGGTGTGGTGGCGGGCGCCTGTTGTCCCAGATACTCGGGGGGCTGAGGCAGAAGAATCACTTGAACACAGGAGGTGGAGGCTGCAGTGAGCCAAGGTCGCGCCACTGCACTCCAGCCTGGGCAACAGAGTGAGACTCCATCTCAAAAAATAAAAATAAAATAATAAAACAAAAACCTGTGATTCCTCTACCTGGATGTTTTCCTTTAACAAAGTTCCATCCAGTCATTTTTCCCTGGGAATATGTGTGTCTGTATATCTATATCTACGTCTCTGTCTATGTAATATATATATATGTGTGTGTGCATATGTGCAGGTATGGAAGCGTATATATTTGTGATAATAATCACATAGCTACATACACAGTTTTGTCTTTTTTTCCTTTTCTTCACTTCTTATCAAACACATTCTCATGTCATTAAAGTACCTTGTAAACACCAACTTCCATGACAGCTGTTCTGTTATTTGTGATACCATTTATCTTCCCCTCTCTATTTCTGAGGGCTGCCTTCAGAAACCACCTGTGAGTTTCCATCGTGTTCTTGCGTCTGCTCCTTCCTGGCTCCTACCGCTTCAACATCCCTCCCTTCAAGCCGATGAGTCACTTCTTCCATAGCTTACAAATTGGTCCAGGCGCTTTGTTCTTAGAGAATCACAGAATTTCACATCCACAGATTCTTTCATCCTGAGGACCTCAAAGGCCTTTTTAAAGACGGAGACAGCTCCCCAGAGACTCGCCTTGCCTGGGAACCTCATCTTTATTCATCCCCACTGCTTCCATTAAGTGAGCAGGTGCAAAATACAGGCAGTCCCATTTATGGATGGAAACACCAAGGCCCAGAGAGGCTGTCTGCTTTTCCTGAGGAGTGGACTGCTGCTTTCCAGTTAGCTGATGCACGGGGTCTGCTAGGCTTTCATTAAGGATCACACCACCGTCTTTGCTTTTCTTTTCAGTCTAAACAAAGCCTAAAATAAAGTGCCCCCAAACACTGCATTCTTTCCAATGATTTCAGGAGGGCAGCCCAGACAACATCGAGCGAGGCAGCTCCCTGGCTTGTTGCAATGTGAGCTCTTCCACTGCCTCCGGTGTCTGCTTCCCCGTCTCTCCATTTCTCACCCCCACTCCTGCTGCTGTCCAGCTGTCTTCTCTGCCTGGAGTTCTTTCTCCTTTTTCCCTGACTAAATTCTTAACCTCTGAGACACCTCTCCCGGGTCACTTCCTAGGGAGGCCTTTTTGCCTCTCTGAGTTGGAGTCAGAGTCCCTTCCTTGGTTGGCTCTGCCCGTACTCAATCCTCCTGTCTGTGCTCACATCTCCACCAGGGTCGGCAATGACCTTGAAAACAGGAGGAGAAAAGTCCTACTTGTTTCTGTATTCGCATTGCCTAGCACAGTGCCTGGGGGATGCTGAGCACACAAGTGTGTCCCGATGAAGCCCCTCAGTCACAGCCGTCTACCATGTGAATTTTTGTGCCATAAAATGAAAAAAGAGACAAGGGAAGATGGGAGCTTTAGGAGAGGAGAAGGCAAGATTAAATCAAATTTAGACAATGATTCATACACCGGACATTGGCTGACTCCCGCTTCTGGTCCCCGTGCCAGTTACCTTTCTCATTGTAAAAGGTACTTGGGACTGGATTCAGTGGCTCACACCTGCAGTCCCAGCATTTTGGAAGGCTGAGGAGGGTGGATCACTTAAGCCCAGGAGTTCAAGACCAGTCTGGGCAACATAGTGAGACTTCATTGCTGTAAAAAATAAAAAACGTAAAAATTAGCCAAGCATGGCGGTATGTGCCTGTAGTCTTAAGTACTTTGAGGCTGAGGTGGGAGGATTGCTTCAACCTGGGAGTTCTAGGCTGCAGTGAGTGGAGATCACACCACTGCACTCCAGCCTGGGAAAGAGCGTGAGACCCTGTCTCAAAACAAACAGAACAAAAGAGAACTTGACATCCAGTTTATCCATCCATGTCAGATGCATTGTCCCAGTGAAGCAGTCCTCCTCCATTCCCCAGCCTGGCTACCTCTGGGCACCCTTTTCCAGGTGCTGCCACTGGGATGATGCCATGACTGTGTGAAGCTGTGTGTGGACGGCCCCGCGGCCTCCCACTGGAGCATCACACTCCACTGCCTCTTGCTCCTGGTCTTTCCTCACGCAGGTGTTCACCAAGTGTTGCAGACAAAGGTAACCCAATGATCTCCTCCTCCTGGTCCTCACACCCTTGTGTAAGCCCCTGCCCTTGCCTGTGGGCTGGACCAAGTGAATCACTTCTAACCATAGAATATGACAAAAATGATGGGATGTCACTTCTGTGGTTAGGTTCTAAAAAGACTGTGGATTCCACCTTGCCAGCAGATTCTTTCCATTAACTTCCTGACTTGCATCCTTTGATGAAACAGCAGGAGGCCCATGTGGCAAGAAACTGAAGGCGACTTCCAGCCAATAATCAGTGAGGAACCAGGGCCCCCAGTCAGCAGCCACATGGAACTGAATGCTGCCAACAGCCACTGAGTGAGTGGACCCTTCCCCCTTGGAGTCCTCCCTTGACATCACAGCCCCTGGACTGACACCTTGATGGCATGAGCCAGAGGCTTTGAAGCAGAGCATCCAGATAAGCTGTGCCTGGATTCCTGACCCACAGAAACTGCAAGATAATAAATGTTGTTACAAGATACTAAGTTTTGGGGTAATCTCCTACACCATGGTCAATAACTCATACTGCACCCACTCTGTGCCATTGTTCTGAATGTCTTCTGCAGACACTTTGTATACATTTGTACCCCCTCCTATGATCTCCCCAACCCTGCTATTTCACAGGGGATGAAAGGATGAAAACTGTATTTCCTACGTTTTCTTGCTGCTAGGGTTCTGGATAAAATTTAGGTTCTGCCAATGAGAAGCATGTGTGCAATATTTAGAAAGCAGAATTTGCTCTGGCAGTGGTAGCTGGTGGGCAGGCTCTGGCAGGAGTGAGCTTTGCAGTGGTCATACTCTGTACGTATCAGTTCATGGGTAAGGGACTACTGGGGCACGAGCTGGGATTACCTACAGTGTCCTGAGTTCAGAATCAAAGCAAAGTGACCTTGAAGCCAAAAGCCCAGTAGCAGCCTTATCACTTTCCCTTCTCCAGCTCATCCAACAATTTTCTAGCACCTGTTAATTTCCTCATACTGAATACCTTGCTGCCAAAAATACCTAGACACATTTCTGTTTCCTTGATTGAACTCTGCTGAGAGAGCCATTCATTGTGCAAAGCCCTGGAGCTACTGGTGAAGTTGACATAATTAATTCTATACCCCAAGACACTGACACTCTAGTGATGCAGACAGAAAGTTAGAAAGTAATGTCACTACAATGTACCTGTCTCTTAGACCCCACTCAGAGGTGGGTTTGCAGTGAAGCGCAAAGCTTAAGCTTCAGTGTCCCTCACTTGCATGGGTCTCTACCCAGGTCCGAGAAAGTCCTTGCCATTCTGTTTTCACAATTTTGTGTGTTTTGTTTCTCTCTCTCTTTCTTTTAAACAGTCTGTATCTGTCACCCAGGCTGGAGTGCAGAGACACAATCTAAGCTGACTGGAACCTGCACCTCCCAGGTTCAAGTGATTCTCCTGCTTCAGCCTCCCAAGTAGCTGGGATTACAGGCACCTGCCACCATACCCAGCTAAGTTTTTTTATTTTTAGTAGAGATAGGGTTTTACCACATTGGCCAGCCAGGCTGGTCTCGAACTCCTGACCTCAGATGATCTGCCCACCTCGGCCTCCCAAGGTGCTGGGATTACAGGTGTGAGCCACCACACCTGGCCTAGTTTCTTAGTAAGCACTTCCCCATCTCCCAAATTGTGTAAGCTTCTGGCTCCTCAAAACCTGGCTCAGGTTTGGCCTCTGGGGGCCCTCACTCACTCTGATGGCTCTGCCCACCAGCTATCAGGATAAACACCTCTCAGATCCATTCAGTCAGCCAGGCCTGAGCTTTACAGCTCAGGCTGCCCCTGAGGCATCTCTCCCAGCAGTCCCTTGGGACTTCCCAGTCAACACTTTTTCCTTCCCTAAACCAGCTCTTTACCCTGGGCATCCCCTTTGTTAAATGACATCACTGTCCACCCAGTGGCCCCAGGCAGACATATACTGCTCTGTGGAGTACAATGCCCATGTATGTTGGTGAGAATAAGTGAGAATGAGGCACATTTGGCAGTCCTGTCCCCAGAAAGGCTGGCCCAGAGGAAGGCATGGCTGGGCTCAGGGTCCGAGGGATAGCACCTACCTGAGTGACTCCAGGCAGAAAACGTGATGTAGGGACCTTGGCACTGGCCCCAAAGTCTAATTTCTATGGCAAGGTGTATTAGTCAGGGCTCTCTAGGGAAAGAGAATTCATAGGATGCACACACACACACACGCACCCACACGTGTGCACACACGCGCGCACACACACACATACGTGCACAGGCATGCACACACACACACACACACACACACACAAGATTTATTATGAGGAATTGGCTCACATGATTATGGAGCTGAGAAATCCCCCACACTGGAGACCCAAGAAAGCTGGCAGTATAGTTTAGTGCAGTCCAAAGGCCTGAGAACCAGGAGGGCTGATGCTGTAAGTCTCAGACTGAGGGCAGAAAAAGACCCAAGTCCCAGCTCAAGCGGTCAGGCAAAGACAAGGGACACATTCTCCCTTCTTCCACCTTTTGTTCTATTCGAGCCTGCAACAGATTGGATGAGGCCCACCCACACTGAGGAGGCCCAGCTGCTTTTCTCAGTTCACCCATTCAAATGCTCATCTCATCCAGAAACACCTTGGCAGGCACACAAAAAATAACATTTAGCCAAATATCTGGGCACCCCTTGATCTAGTCAAGCTGACACATAAAATTAATCATCACGCCAGGCGCGGTGGCTCACACCCGTAATGCCAGCACTTTGGGAGGCCGAGGCAGGTGGACCACTTGCTGTCAGGAGTTCGAGACCGGCTTGGCCAACATGGCGAAACCCTGTCTCTACAAAAAATCCAAAAATTAGCCAGGTGTGGTGACACGTGCCTATCATTCCAGCTACTTGGGAGGCTGAGAGGCATGAGAATCACTTGAATCCAGGAGGCGGAGTTTCCAGTGAGCTGAGATCATGCTACTGCACTCCAGCCTGGGTAACAAAGAGAGACTTTGTCTCAAAAAAAAAATTAATCATCACACAAAGTGGGAATGAAAGTGGAAACAGATGTCATGAGGTGACTACCCAGATAATTAAAAATGAGGTTCAGATCATGGCTCACACCTGTAATCCCAGCACTTTGGGAGGCCGAGGCAGGTGGACCACTTGAGGTCAGGAGTCAAGAGCAGCCTGACCAACATGGTGAAACCCTGTCTCTACTAAAAATACAAAATTAGCCTGGCATGGTGGTACACACCTATAAGCCCAGCCACTTGAGAGGCTGAGGCATGAGAACTGCTTGAACCCTAGAGGCGGAGGTTACAGTGAGCTGAGATCACACCATTGAACTCCAGCCTGGTCAACAAGAGTGAAATTCCATCCCCAAAATGAACAAACAAACAAACCAGTGGCAGGAAGAAACTGAGAATGAGTCAGAGGTGAGACTTTGAGTGCAAATGTGGCCTGGAGCTCCCACTGCCTCTTTCTTTTGGGGGTTCCCCTTTTCATGGCACCTGTTACTCATTCGGTAGTATCTAAGTTTAAATTCCCCCCAAACAGATCCTGAGACCAAGACCTTAGGCCAGTGGTGGCTGATGAATAGCCACAGGGATTGGAGGATTCTGCTGACTCGGTGGCTTCCCCCTGCCAGCCCTGACCTTGGCCTGAGGGCTTCACCCAATTCCCAGCTCCTGCTCCTGCTCAGCTCCAACTCTCTTTCCTTTGCATCTGTTTAATGCGGCCCTTCCAGGGTAAAAAGTCCATTCTGTGCAGGCTGCAGGAATCACTGCAGCCGCTGGACAAGGACATCAGTGTCTTTGAAGCGCCCTGGCTGGCAGAATTCCCTGCCATTTTGCGGCAGCATGGCTCTCTCTTCTAAGCTCATGGAATGACAAGCTTGCAGGAGACCTCAGTGGCCTTGGCAGCTGGCCAGTGTTTAGACAGTTTCTTGTACTGTTTTAATAAGAGGCACGGTGGAACTGTGCCTTTGCCTCATTACCTCACCTGTGACTGGGCAGCCTGGCAGCCTGTCATCTGGAGCTGCGTGCAAAGCTACTCTCAGCTCCTGTAGAAAGTTTATAGGTGAGGAAGCTTCTAGAAGGTACCAGGGCTCCCTGTGCCCTCCCTTTTTGTGTAGGCAGCTTTCTTTTGAGTTGCCTTTTCTGTACACTTCAGTGTGGAGGCTTCTGAGCCCCCAGGATGGCTTTGGAAAACTTTGCCCTGGAATGTTCTCTCACCAACAACCGTAAACCATAAACTATAAAAGAGACAGAATGGCCCTCACATGTTATTTTGGAGGCTTAGGGAGCTTAACTGACTTTGCACAAGTCACTTAAGTCAACTGGAGCCCAGCTGCACAACCAGTTAGTGACAGAATCAGGGCCAGACCCCAAGTTTGCTGACTTCAAATCTTCCAGTATCTGGGTTGTGTTAGAGTCCAGGTGAAGGCGAGGCCCGCCTGAACCCACCTTCCTATCTTCTGAGGATTCATGAGATGAAGACCAACTGAGGCAGCACCATGTGTAGCTCAAGCCAGAAACAAAGGTGTTCCCTCCCTTCCCAACTCCAGACCCCCAAGCACAGGGCGGGGACTTTGGGTGGTATGATCTAGCTCCTGCGCTACAAGTTTAGGAAGCAATAAATGACACCAGGGAACTTAAATGAGAAGAGCATAGTGAAACGGGCCAGAATCTCTCAGTCTTGGGCCTAATTAACTGTGTGACCTTGAACAAGTCACTTCCCCACTTCAGGCCTCTGGTCACTTGAAGAGGAATGGGTGGATTGAGCTGGCACCTCCTTGTAGTTCTGGAATTCTATCCATCCATTCCCCATCCATCCATCCTTCTATCCACGCATCCATGTAGGTATCCATGCATCCATCCACCCATCCATCCACCCATCCATCTGTTCATCCGCTCAACCATCTTCCCATCCATGCATGTATCCATCCACCCATCCGTCCATCCCCATCCATCCATCCATCCATCCCCCCTTCCATGCATGTATACATGCATCTATCCATCTTCTCATCCATATCTCCATCTATTCATCTATCCTTCCATCCGTCTATCTTTCTATCCATTCACCTACCCATCCATTAACCCACACACTCATCCCCGGTGCCACCCCCCAGGGTTTGCATCAGAAAACAGATTAAGAAGCCTATAGCTAGGTCTCCATAGTTGAGGAGCTCACAGTTTTGTCCAAGGTCAGTGGGCCAGGATTCTATCCCAAAGCTGCCTGAACCCCGAAGCCACTAGGCTTCAATGTGTCTTGACTTTGGACCCTTCCTGCCTCTGTGAGCTGTCAGACCATAGACCATTCTTCTGCCCTACTCTGTGTCCCATGGCAGGATCGCACTCGGCATGCATTTCCACTTCTCATGCTCATGGCAATCTTGTGACACCGGGCTTTCTCTACTCACTCAAAAGAGGAAAAGACTGAGGCTCTGAGAGACAGAGAGCTTAGTACAGGGCCTCCTTTGTGACATCTGTCCTGTGCTCCCATTGTAATTCTGATGCCTGGTTCAGATCCTGGCTCTGCATCTTGGGACGGTTACTTCCTTCCCCAAGTCACTGTTTCCTCAACTGTGAAATGGCATAACAGTCCCCGCCTCATCAGATTATTGTGGGCATTATATGGTGTAGGGCATGTGAAAGGCACATTGTAAAATATTGGTCATCACGATTGTTATACATAGTATATGCTCCCTGTCAAGGTCAGACAGGTGGTAGGTAAATTTCAAAGGGAGGACTGACTGCTCCATTTGGTAGATGGAGGGTGGAAGGAAGGAGGAAGACTTTCCTTCAAAGGCACCGTTAAGGCCAGTGTGTTAGGACCAGGTCCACACATGTGCAGCCAGAGGCTCCATCTTCTGCTGTGGGAGGCAGGCACGGGAGCCACAATTAATTTCTTTTACCACCGGGCAGCAGACATCAAGCCTCATTACCCTGATGAGTCCATGAGCCGGGGGATTTGTGTAATCTTGTTTTCCCTCCAGCTGGCCTCCCGGAACGCCATTGTGCTGGCACTGAAGCCTCAGTGACCCCACTGAATTGCCCGTGCCCGACAGAGGCCTTGCTCACTAAGCCCTGTCTGCTCTCATGAGAGCCCCACAGATCTCCCCTCTGTGCTCAGTCTGGTCAGACATTTCCAGCCCCTCTCAGCTTCCTCCAGCCTCCACTCCTGGGTCAGGCAAAAAGGGGTGAAGCCTTTGCACACCCCAAAACTGCCAAGATATATTCAAGGGAACTGTGAAACTCTCAGAGTTTCACAGGACTGAGAAGGAGAGGGAGACTTGTGTTCCATGAACGTTTCCTCATGTCATTGACTCAATACCCACTTAATATCCATAATGTGGAGTCCCCTCTCAGAGTGACTTCACAGACTACAGGGGATCACTTGGAATCTCAGAGGATGGAGAGGTTTGGGGTCATGTGGGAGTTGATTCCTGACTCCCTCACTTTTTGGCTGGGAAACTTTGGGCTATTTTCTTGTCCCTGTGAGTCTGTTTTCTTACCTGAAAGCTCTACCTCCCTGAAGGTAAGGAGAAAGAAATGAGACAATGGCTTGTAGGAGGAACTCAAAAAATGTTGGTTCTCCTCCTTCTCATTGGTTCATTTGACAATTTGGAACTTACTAAATTCCAGGTCTGGTGACAGCAGTGAACTGGACAGTCATGGATGGCTCTTCTCTTTCCCATTATCCTGTGGGAGTGATGGACACCAAACAGTGAATTATATAAACGTTTTCCCAGCTGCCAGTGTGGTAAGTGCCACGAGGCAGCATCCACAGTGGGTAAGAGAGCCAGCCCAGAGGGTGCCAGCCTGATGGGGCCCATCCTGGGGGAGGTCAGATCTATCTATCTATCTATCTATCTATATCTATCTATCTATCTATCTATCTATCTATCTATCTATCTATCTATCTATCTTCTATTATCTCTATCTATCTAATTATCTATCTGCCTTCTATTTATTATCTATCTTTTATCTATTATCTGACAATCCATCTATCTTCTATTATCTACCTATTTAATAATCTATCTTCCATTATCTATCTATCTGCCTATCTATCCTCTATTATCTAATAATCTATCTTCTATTATCTATCTAATGATCTATCTTCTATCTAGTATCTATCTATCTAATAATCTATCTACCTTCTATTTAATAATCTGTTATCTATCTAATTATCTTTCTTCTATCTATTACCTATCTATCTTCTATCTATTATCTATCTATCTAATAATCTATCTGCCTATCTTCTATTATCTATCTAATAATCTATCTTCTATCTATTATCTATCTCTCTATCTATCTATTTATATAGAGACTCACTCTGTTGCCCAGGCAGGAGTGCAATGGCAGGATCCAGTTCATGACCTCCTCAGCTCAAGTAATCCTCCCACCTCAGCCTCCTGAGTAGCAGGGACTACAGGCATGTGCCACCACACCCAGCTAATTTTTAAAAAAAAAATTTTTGTAGGGACAGGATCTTGCTATGTTGCCCAGGCTGGTCTTGAACTCCTTGCCTCAAGTTACCTTCCCACCTCAGCCTCTCAGAGTGCTAGGATCACAGGCATGATCCACGGCACCTGGCCAGAAGTCAGTTTTAAACAGAGACTGACCTGCTGATTTTGGAGAGTTTACCCTGATGGGGTGGGAGAGCAGTCCAGCAGAGGCAATGACCTGTGTGGTGCCGGAAGTGACGGGGTGTAGGTGTGATGCAGCATGAGGTGGGCTGAGGAGCGAGGGGTATGAGAAAGAGCTGGGGAGGTGGGCATGGATTCTGCAGCCCTTTCCCCACATGGCCTGCCTCCAAGCCTCAGGAAGCGTTCTCAGGGCGAAACGTTCTCAGGACAAAGCTCTGCTAACAAATCACATCTTCCCAATAAAATCCATCACTGTTTATTTTTGATGGATTGTGTGGCTGGCAATATCCCCTTGGGCTTTTAGATGTTGATGTTTGCAAACTGTCCTTTCATTTCTCTGCAAGTCTATGTTGTGAAATCCAGATATTTCACGCCAAAAGCACAGATGTAATGTGTTCCTGTTGGACTCTGTTTCAGAGCAGGGGGATGAACTGATGAGGGTCTTCTCATTACAACATTATAAGTCCTGGAATCATGTTCCCTCCCCCACTGAGGGTCTGATGACGCTCCTTGATGGAAAGCAATTTCTTCTAACGGGTGGGTCCCAGTACTTTATGGCACTAATTCCATTGAGTTCCCCTCCACACAGCTGGAGCTGGGATGATCTCCTCTTTGCAGATGAGGGAAGGTTAAGTCACTCACTGAGGGAAGTCTAGCTTGAGAGGTGGAATCAGGATTCAAGCCAACGTCTCCAACCCTGAGCTTTAAGCACGGCGCTCTGGACCAGGTCAGTCAAACAATGTGGGTTGTTAGGAGTTGCAAGCATTGCTGGAGAAGCTGAGAAGAGTGTTTGGGTTTATTTCACAAACAGAGAAATGGTTAATGAAGTGTTTAATAGAGAAAGTGAACCAGCACTTTGGTCTCCCAAACTCAACCATCAACTCCTCAAACACAACCTTTAGGACTGGGGAAGACATAACATTACTTTATTTTGAGCTTCTGTCTCTTTGTCAATGAGGAAACAGACCCAGGGTGGTCAGGGAACCTGCCAGCTGCTATACAGCTAGTTGGGGGTGGAGCTGGGCTGGAGGCCAGAATTTCTACGTCCCGTTGGGTGAGCTTCTTACCTTACCTCAACCACATAGAAATGGACCCTCTGGAGGCAGCAACTTCCCACCTCCCACCCTTTCTGGATGAAATATCTGCACAAATAATCCTGCCATGAGACACCTCATTAAATGACATTTCATCCTTGGGATTGCTCTTTAAGGAATGTCTGATTTGAGGTTTTGAGCTCTAAATCCTTCATGTGTCAAGAAGTATTTCACACTGAAACTTGAAACTAGGGAAAAGATGGTAAATACAAAAGCAAGAGGCAGAGTGAGAAATCTTAAAGCATGGGTCCAGTTCAGACTCACCAGTTGTCTGAAGTTGGGTGAGTCACTAAATCTTGGAACCATTTTTTACTCATCTACAAAGTAGGGATAAAAACAGTTTCCTTCCCCTTGACCTCACATGGTAGCCATGGCAATTAAATCCATACATGTAGACAGTAGGTGAGAAATAACTACAGTCCTAGCGTAAAGAGCAATTTTTCTAAAGCATTAATATGAGCAAGTTCTATATTAAAATTCTTCAGCGGTTTTCTTTTGTCTTCATTCATTCATTCATTCACTTATTCAACATTTGTTGAGCATCTAGTATGTGCCAGGCACTGTTTTAGATACCAGGGGCAAAGGAACAAAACAAAGTATCTGTTTTAAACTTATAATATAACAGATAAAACAGACAACAAATAGGATGAATAAACAAGATGGACTAGGTAAAACATAAATAGTAGATTCCTGATGTGATTGGGGAACACAGGATGCCGGTGAGTCTAGAGTGAGAGAAAGAGTGGGACTATAAATAAATGGTCTGAAAGACAGTGAGGGTCTGGGTGATGCAAAGTCTCATGGCTTCTACTCTGCATCAGATGGAGAAGCCATTGGAAGATTTTGAGCAGAGGAGAGACATGATCAGATTATGTTTTAACAGAATCATTCTGGTTGCCAAAGTGGAGACACTGCAGTGACAACAAAGGCAAAAGCAGTCATCTCAGCTAGAGGGGATGGTGAGTGAGACCAGGTGTTATCAGAAAAGTGGTGAGAAACAGTAGGATATGATAGTTCTGTTATTTGCACTTGGTTGTGTCTGTCAGCTTGCTCCCACTGTTTTGTGATTGTGGTGTGTGAGCTTATCTTCAGTGGACATACCTTGCAGCTAAGGTTGAGGGATACATTTCCAAGGAGATTTTGCATATGCTTCTTCTGGGCACCTCAGACACTTATCCTCATCAACACTGGGCTACTACCTTAATTTTGAAAACAGCTAACAAATACTGATTCATGAGATGAACCTGGCCTTTTAGGTAAATTTCTCTGCTTCAAGGTTCTTCAGCTACATGGGGAGTATCAATACTAACAGTAAATATGAATGCAGACAAGCTACGGGTATGAATTCCTTTTTCTAACTTTTTTCTTTTATTATTTCATAGGCTATTGGAGAACAGGTGGTGATTACAGGAGTAAGCTCTTTAGTGGCGATTTGTGAGATTTTATTGCATTCATCACCCGAGAAGTATACACTGCTCCCCATTTGTAGTCTTTTATCCTCCACCCACTTCCCACCCTTTTCTCCTGCGTTCCCAAAGTCCATTGTGTCTTGCTTATGCCTTTGCATCCTCATAGCTTAGCTCCCACTTATGAGTGAGAACATAGGATGTTTGGTTTTCCATTCCTGAGTTACTTCATTTAGAATGATTCACACAATCTTATCCAGGCTGCTGCAAATGCCATTAATTCATTTCTTTTTATGGCTGAGTAGTATTCCATCATTTATATATACTTCACATTTTCTTTGTCCACTCGTTGGTCGATGGGCACTTAGGTTGGTTCTATATTTTTACAGTTGCAAATTGTGCTGCTATAAACATGCATGTACAAGTGTCTTTTTCGTATAATGACTTCTTTTCCTCGGGGTAGATACCCAGTAATGAGATTGCTGGATCGAATGGTAGTTCTACTTTCAGTTCTTTAAGGAATCTCCACATTGTTTTCCACAGTGGTTGTACTAGTTTACATTCAGTGGGTGTGAATTCTTAAAGGATGACATGATTGAAAGAGACCAGCTTGTTGAGCAGCTCCTGGAGTTAGTGGGAGGGTTTTTCTAACCCACTCTTCTCCAGGGTTATAATCTATTGAGGGTCCCTTCTTTATGGTGATGTCCTCAATTCTAACTCCCCATCATGCATGGGCCTCAGGCCATGTCTCTTGACCAGAGCTGGCCTATGAATACCCTAGCCTTTAAGTTATCAAAGACTACCTCCTAATCCCTGCCCCAGGGCAGCCACAGGTCAGCTCCGGTGGATTGCTCTGGTTTTCAGTTCCTGCCACTCCTTTGTGCCCTGCAAGTTTCCTTTATTTGACTTTATAAACTTAGCTCTGCATTTAATTAAGTTTTGCATGTTTCTCTTAAGCATGGAGCAGGAGAGTTTTCAGGTTATCTGGTCCACTGTACTGCTAGAAATTCACTCGATTCCCAGTGTCATCATCAATGTCTCTTGACAGGATTAATTAAAGGTCGATGAGCATCAGACTCACCTTGGGAATGTGTAATTAATAAAATGTATATTCCCTGGTTTCACCTCAGGACTCTCAAATCAGACTTTTGGGAATCTGGAACTTGCATTTTAGCAAATGCCCATGGTGATTCTGATGCACACATAAGTGTGAGAGCCCCTGTCTGTCTGGAGATTCAAGCTCCTGAGTTAACCCAACACACATTTATGAAACACTTTCTGTGTGCCTGGCACCACTCAGGCTTCATGGGATGCAGATATGAATAAGATTATTTGTTTCTTTGAAGGGCTTTATAGCATAGTTCAGGGACCGGCAAAGTTTTTCTGTAAAGGGACAGATAGCAAATTTGCAGGTCACGTGGCTTCCTTCACAAATGCTGCCACAGACACTATGCAATCAAATTGGTGTGGCTGTGTTCCCAAAATGTTATTTAAGAAACAGGTGGTGGATCGGGTATGGTGGCTCACTACTGTAATCCTAGCACTTTGGGAGGGCAAAGTAGGCAGATAACTTATGATCAGGAGTTTGAGACCAGCCTGGACAATGTGGCAAAACCCCGTCTCTACTACAAATATAAAAGTTAGCCAGGTGTGGTGTCAAGCACCTGTAGTCCCAGCTACTCGGGAGCTGAGGTAGGAGAATCGCTTGAACCCAGGTGGCAGAGGTCGCAGTGAGCCGAGATTGTGCCACTGCACTCCAGCCTGGGTGACGGAATGAGACCCTATCTCAAAAGAAAAAAAAAAAAAAAATGGTGGTGGCCCAGCCCACCTGTGGTTTGCCCACCCCTGGTGGAGCTAAAAGAAACATGCAGGAGAAAGGAGCCTAATGCAAGTTGCTAGGGTGGAGATGTGTGAGAGGTTTGGAAAGCAGACAAGAAGGAGCCCAAAGCTGTTGGGAAACCTTCCCATGTGAGCTCCCACTGGAGCTGAGCTCCGAGGGGCCATCCATCACTGGACGTTTACATGTTTCCATGCCTTGCTGTTATAAACAGTCAGAACAAACCACCTTCCACTTTGTAGGCTGCTCTGATTCTTCCATTAGCCTAAAGGCACTGTTAAGGCTTTGGTAGCCCATTCACAGGGTGCCTTCTAGAAAGTTCATACCACCTTCACACCCTCCAGGAACATACACAGGGGCCCTCCACCCTCATCAACACTAGGCTGCTAACTAACTCAATTTCTAAAACCAATAACAAATATCACTTCATGGAAAGAGTTAGTGGTTTGGCTGTGTCCTTACCCAAATCTCATTTTGAATTGTAACTCCCACAATTCCCATGTGTTGTAGGAGGGACCTGGTGGGAGGTAACTGAATCATAGGGACAGGTCTTTCCTGTGCTATTCTCATGGTAGTGAGTAAGACTCACGAGATTTGATGGTTTTATAAAGGGGAGTTTTCCTGCACAAGCTCTCTTCTTTTGTGTGCCACTGTGGGAAGTAGAAAAGTTCCTTTTTAAAGTTTCCTTTCTTGTTAAAGAATAAATGTGCTAATAACTCTTTGTTAAGCCCTATCCTATGTAGCTGTTAGACATGCCGTGCTTACAGGCACATAGTACCTTCTATGTCCTTGTACTTTAACCAAGATATCTGTGCTGCACGTGCTCACAGGCACATCCCAGCTCTCCATTGCTTTTACCTGTTTAGAAAAGTAAGTTATTAGCCAGTCAGGTTTTAGTTTAGATTGTGAGGTCTAGCTCCAGCCAATGGAGATCAAACACAGCAGTAAGGACGACCCCAAATGCGTAAGGAATAAATATGTGTGTTTTCCTTTTGTCATTGTACTTATGGCATGATGGCTAGCGAGGGTACCCTTCCTGGACTGCAGGAAAAGTACCCTCGCTAGCCATCATACCAGTGCTAATTTTTCTTTGCAGCACCAAGCATCTATTTCCAACATCTATTTCCAATAGCCACCATGTGAGATGTGCCTGTCACCTGCCACGATTGTGAGGCCTCCCCAGACATGTGGAACTGTGAGTTTATTAAACCTCTTTATTTTGTAAATTGCCCAATCTCATGTATGTCTTTATCAGCAGTGTGAAAACAACTAATACAACAGTCTGATCTTTAATCACCAAACTAAAAGTGTAGACTGGACAACCTTGTTTGCCTTATTTCCCCAAGATATTCCAGTTTTTAGTTCTTCATATTTGGCAATGAAGACTGTATATTTTTGGTAGCTTAAAGGGTTTTCCTGGGCTTGGGTGTGATTCCTTGGAGTGTGACTTAGCAGGAAGGTCAACGTCCGATCTCTCCTTTGCTTTGTGAGCAGTGAAGTTTGCCAAGGCTACTCCACTCAGCAATCAGCCTTCTCCACCATGGCTAAACGGACATCCACATCAGTAGAGAGGAGGCCCCGAGGAGCACGTTTGATCTTAGTAGAAAGCGGGCCCAGGCTGGCATTTTGACATTTGGAGACAGTGAATACAATTACCCATCTGCAGACCAAAAGGGATTTTTTCCCCCTTGAAGGGAATTGAAGATATTTTGCCCTGTGGTAGTTTCTCTCTTAAGAGGCCCCTTCTGACTTCAGTAGTGTGGAGAATTTTCTTCCAGATTTAATTCAGAAGAGTGTGCTCCAGGAAGAGAGGACAGGCTAGTGCCTGAGGCTCCGTCTTCCTCTGGAGTTGACCTTTTAATGAGAGAAGGGTGGAAGGCAGACCGGCGAGAGCCACATGCCCTTTACGGCTACCTCGCTGCTGTTGCAGAGATTGTTTCCTCTGTCTCTCACCTCCACCCTTGAAGAACGTGTGGTGATTTCATCATCAGCAAATGGGGCGAATGAGGTCAGACTTCATGTGATGGTCCAAGGTCCCACAACCAGCCATGCAGAGCTGGGAGAGGAAGGTGAGGGTCTTGCCTTTACATTCAGTTCTTTTCCCACTTATGTTTCTCAAAAATATATATGCTGAAGTCCTAAGCTCCGGTACCTCAGAATGTGACCTTATTTGGAAATAGGTTCATTGCAGATGTAATTATTAATAATTAAGATCAGGTCATACCAGAGTAGTATGGACCCTAAATACAATAACTAGTGTCCTTATTACTATTATTTTTTAGAGATAGAGTCTTGCTTTGTTGCCCAGGCTGGAGTGCAGTGGCATGATTACAGTTCACTGCAGCCTCAAACTTCTGGGTTCGAGCAATCTTCCTGCCTCGGCCTCCCTAAACTAGTGTTCTAATTTTTTTTCAAAAAGCCAAGCTGGGCACAATGATGAGTGCCTATGGTCCCAGTTACTTAGGAGGCTGAGGTGGGAGGATCACTGAAACCCAGGAGTTTGAGACCAGCTTGGGTAACATAGCAAGACCCTACCTAGTAAAATCCACATGGAGAGACAGAGACACATACAGAAAGAAGACAATGTAAAGACACAGAGAGAAGATGGATGGTCATTTACAAGTCGAGGAATGCCTGCGGCGACCAGGAGCTGAAGAGAGACAAAGAGCAGATTCTCCCTCACAGCCTCCAGAAGGAACCAACCCTCCCGACACCTTGCTTTTCAACTCTTAGCCTCTAGAGCTATGAGACAATAAATTGCCTGTTTAAGCCACCTGGTCTATGGTTCTTTGTTACAGCAGCCCCAGGAAATGAATCTACCACTCAACATGGTAAAAACATTGTAGTTCTTAAGGCAATACAATTTACTGAGTGTATGGCAATAGAATTTATGGAGACTTTTGTTCTCTCTCTGTCCCAAACATTCTAGAGCAGAGATGATTAACTGCTCTCCAGTACACATTCTCCTTCCTTTTATTAAGAGAAACAGCCTCCCTGATTTTAATAGTCAGAGACTATACTTCCCAGCTTCCCTTGCAGTAAGATATGGACTGGTGAGACCATGATTATTTCCCAGTCCATATGTTACTGCAACATAGACCATGTTCTCATCAGTGAAATATGAGTGGAAATGTTGTGTGCCCCTTCAACAACACTTCCCTAAATGAAAATTATTTGCCTTCCAATTTCTCTCTTTTTCCCCTGGTTGCAGCCTGGAATGTAATCATGGATAGCCACGGATGATCAGCTTCCATCATGTGGGCACAGAACAAGATGGAAGGAATGTGGAGCCCTGAGTGACCTTGCAGAGCAGAGGCCTTTGCCCACCCTAGGCTGCCTGATTTCTCCTGGTCTATCATGAAACAGAAGAAAAAGCTTCTGTTTTGGAGGCAGCAAACTACATTGCCATGTATGGACCTATGCAACAATCCTGCATGTTCTTCACATGTACCCCCGAGCCTAAAGTGCAATAAAGTATAAAAAAAAAAAAAAAAGAAAGAAAGAAAAAGCTTCTATCTTATTTGAACCACTGTGTTTTGGGAACCTTGGATTAGAGCCACTTAGCCTTCATACCCTAACAAGGTGTATGTGTCTGCTCTTTGTTGCTTTTGTAGATGGTTGTTTTGTAAGCCTGAACACAGAAGTTGTCCCCCAGACAACTGGATTTGCTGCCTTTTACAACAGGTTTATTGAAGTACAATTGACACAGAATGAACTACACATAGGTGAATTGTACAATTTGACAAGTTTTGACATATGTATATACCTGTGATATCATCACCACAATCAAAATAATGAACATAATTCATCACGTTGAAAAATTTTGACTCACTTTTTTTTTTTTCAGAAGCTTGAACACTTTGATGGGAAGGTAAGAGAAATAAGTGCTTTTGAAAGCATTTGGAGGGAAGAGAGACCTTGAAGCTGGGAATGGGGGAGAGGTAGTGAACTGTAAAAGACTGGGAGTCTATACCTCCTTCCTTGATGACACCCAAGAGAGTCATGTTTTTGTGGACTCTGATTTATATCTACTCTCTATATTAACTCATGTCATCCTCATAGCATCCCTTGAACTTAGAGGAATGGAAAAAGCTGGAGGGGGGATAATTTTCATATCTAGTCCACTGAGGGCACTGTAGAGACAGGTATCTCTCTATTCTCAGGCCTTGATTAAAGGAAGGAGTGGAGACCTTACAGTTTATGCCTTTTAGTCTTTTACCAGCATTATAGGTTTGCCTATGTAAAGATCTGTGCAGGATCTGGGATTTCTCCCTATTTGCAAGCTAACAAGTGAGCCCATCACAATTTCCTGGATCCTGGCAGAAGACATGAGACCCTTGGATCAAAGGCAAAGGACAGTATACTACTGATGAGATAGGAGTAGACAGAATATCATCATTTTCTTGTGCAATTTCCCGAGCCCTGATTTCCATAGGGTGACATGAGGGGGGCAGATGGTACCTGCACAGGTTTCATTTTAAGTGAGGAGCCCTGAGCTTAGGAAACTGAAAACTTTAATAATCTGCAGTCAACTTTCCTCCTCTTTCTTTTGGAAAGAAATACTATCTGTATCTTCCAAGATTATGAGCAAATCTACCCTTTGTTCTGGAAGAAGACACTCTATAGTCTAAAGCTGTTTCTTTACTAATCTTAACAAGTTAGTCTTAAACAAAGGAATCTCAGTGCCTCACTTTCAAGACAATCATGAAGATTATTTCCCGACATTCTACTACTAGTAGAGGGTCAGAATCAGAGTTAAAAGTTCTCAGACTGGGGGTAGAACTGAAACCCCAGCAGAGAAGTATCAAGGTGCCCTCTTTCCCCAAAGCTACGTAGTCTTGTATCAGGATCTTACCAGGAAATGGAGGGCACATTTACATAGGGCAGCCAAACGGACTGTTTCAAAGGAAACCAGCAAGATATGGCAAAGCACACCAAGACTAGTGACACTGGGAGACCTTCTCGGTTGACTTAAATGGCTGGAGCAGGAGAGTGATGGGAGCCAGTAGTAGCTGTAGCCAAAGCTCTGGGCAGGGGCCACCTAACATGAGCTGTACCCTTCTGTAGAGCAGCACAGACCTTGTGCATCTGAGGCCCAGCAGAATGGGGCCTTCCTCATCCTTCCCTTGCGGCTCTTGCCAATGCTTCCTGTTGCCTGAACCCATCTGGAAGCCAGAGGGCAAGGGAAATCAATTGACAAAGATAGTGGAGGTAATCTCCTGGACACAGGGCAGCATGGCAGAGGTAAGGAGTCTGTCTAGAGCCACAAAGGAAGCCCACGGAGCACTCAGAGGACTGAGTCCAGAGGAGAAAGCAGTCACTAATCCCCAAAGACAACTGCCACACATTTGGGCTTTGACTTATCGATGAGAAGGCTTAAGGGGGAGTGGGGAAAATGATGAGGAGTAATTAACTCCTAGTGGAAATGGTGCCTTTGAAGGATGAGCTTGTAATCAGTAGGTACACGTGGGTGGATGAATGCTAGTGGTAATGGGTGGAGGGAATGAAGGACGGAGAGAGCACGAGAACACTGTAAATGGAGCAGAAGTCTATGCAAAAGCCAGAGATGTGAGACAGAACGGGCATATCCAGGGACCTGCAGGGGCTCTGGGGTGGCTTTGCTGTGGACTAAGGTGAGATGTCCACTGTGTTGGAGCCCTTGAACAAAAAGGAGATCATTTAAGCTGCTTGCTTCTGTTTTTTGATTTTCTTTTTTTCCTGACGCATTTCAATTAGGTGAGAGGTGCCAGGCAGAAACCCCTTCTGAATATAAACCCTCTCTCTTATTCTACCAGTTAAAGCTGAACAATGGCTCACTACCTATTGGGTACTATATTCACTATATGGGTGACAGGATCAGTAGAAGCCCAAACCTCAGCACCATGCAATATACCCATGTGACAAAATTGTACCCCTAAATCTAAATTTAAAAAAATGTATCATGGCTCTTAATTGCTCTTCAAAGCACCCACACCACTACAGAAAGCCATTTCCAGCCCAATCTGAATTAAAGAATTCTACAATCTCCTAGAGCCAGAACGAGAGACTTCAGCTAAAGAGAAAGCTGGTGCTCTTCTTGCTAGCTGAATGAACTCTGATCCTCTTTTTCATTTTTGTTTTCTTGCTTTAACTTTGCTTTGTTAATCAAACATCAGCCCAAGACTGAGCCTGTGGATCACCGTATTGGAAGCATTACCCTAGAATCCCAAGGCTAGAAGGAACTCTTTGAGCACAGCATTTTCCAGGGTTGGGTGTCCACAGGAGCTGAATTGGCCTCTCGAGAGAGCTTCGTGGAGAATCTGTAAAAATACAGGTTTGGAGCTTTTATATTTGTAGGCTGAGGTTCAGAAGGCCTGGGGTGGGGCTTGGGAATATACATTTCTTTTTAAACTTTTTTTTCTTTTCCTTAGATAAATCTTAGAAACCAAAGGGAATGGAATTCTCAAGAAGACTTGAAAATGATTCTAATACAGTTGGGTTGGGGGAAATCTGTTCTTGAGCTTTTTCTTGGGACATGTGGTGAGTCCAAGGCAAGCCAGGCTTCTATTCTCTGTCCACACCCTTTCCACACATTCATGAGGCCTGTGTGCAGAGTAAGAGTTTTATGTTCTACAGAGAAAACTAGGAGAAAAACTTACTCTTCTGATTAACAGGAAAGTTGTCCAACTGGCTATACTTGAATTATATCCCCTGAATATTAAACTCGGGCTTCTTTAGTTTTCATTTGTTTTATTGCATTGTGTGGAGATTTTTTAAAAGAGGAAGGCGAGGGGTGTGGGGGAAGGATTCTGGGATGGTGGCCATTCTCACCACATACAGAAGGCCAACACTGCTTCCAGAAGGAGACACAAGGAATCCTTCACTGAAAGGATTTTTTTCTTCCAGAGAATATCAGGATTCATACTTTATAACAAGTCAAGAGCTTTCTCCGATTCCTGATTTAAAAATGGATTCCTGACTGCATTGTTCTCACACCATAGCTTTCTTCCTGCTGGGGCAGTGTGATTGCCTGGAATATGAATTCTTAGTGGACCGACCAGGGATCATGAGCAATTATCAATATGTTCTCTGCCACTCTTAACATGAGATTCTCAATAAATAAGCCAGAGCCAAAGCATGGTGTTTTGTTTTGCTTTGTCCCAATGAGTTTTCCAAACTACATTTGTTATCTCAAAGTGAGAGCATCTCAATTATCTGAGTCAACTGCAGCAATTTTCCAGATCTGGAGAGTATTCTTGAAGATTATTTCTTTGAAGATTTTCTCTCCTATTTGGTCTGTTTCCTCTTTGACAATTTTTATTATTCATATGCTGAATTTCTTCAACAGAACTTTTATTTTCTTATCTTTTCTCTTCCTTTCTTCCGTTTTTTTCATTGCCACTTTACTTCCTGGGATATTTCTCAAATTAATCTTTCAAACTTTTCTTCTAGCTTTCCTGTGATCATAATTTTAAATTCCAAAATAACTTTTTTTTTTTTTTGGAGGGGGAAGTGGAGGGAAGTGTTCTCTGGCTATTCCTTTTATATAGTAGCCTGTTCTAATTTCATGGATGTAGTATCTTTCCTTTTTCTTTCATAGTCTGTTTTCTCCAAGTAACTTTTTCCCCTTGTTTGTGTCTCTGTATTTCACCTCCGAGCGTTCCTTAGATGTTTGGTGATTTCCTCCCTCTCCCTCTCTCTGCTGCCTGCACTGTTATAATCATCTCTGAGCTCACCTCCCAGCTTAGGTCTTTCTCATTTTCTAGTGCACTTGGCATAATCCTGTGAAACCAATCTTTTTTAAGCCCCCAATTTGACATGTGATTCTGTTGGTGAAAAGCCTTCAGTGGCTCCATATTTCCCACTTCATGAGACTTTAACTTTTCCATTTTTGACATTTTCAGTCTCTGACCCCACTCAGGCTATATACCACACCTCTTGCTTTGGAATGTGGATACTCTTGTGTGTTCAAAGTTGAAGATTAGGAAATAATAGTACTAAAAGTAATAGTAATCAGTGACAATAAAGCCTTCATATGCTTTATTCGCATTGTTGACTTCTCCTGTTAGCTCTGTGATGCTTATATCATGATGTCCAGTTTTCAGGTAAAGAAATACTGGCTTAAATAAGGTAAGTGGCCAAAAAGAGCATAGCTAATATGTAGCAAAGCAGGGACTTTGATCTGGGTCTCAGTACTTTGTCCACCATGGTGCCCACTGGTTGATTCAGGTGACTCATCTGGATGACAAGGTTTCCTGAAGGCCACCTGCTGGTAAATGGCATTGCCAGTTCATTGACTGGGATCCTCCATGTGTTTCTACCAAGACCCTGCTCCTCTCTTCACATATAATCTGTTGTATACATGTTGTACCTCACTCATGAGTGTGTGAAAAGCTTTAGCTGTTCTGGGACCAGGACTAATAGGGGCTGCTTACAGTCTATGAGGACAATCAGACTTGGCCTCCTGCCTTCTTTCCATATAATTTTTAATAAGCCAGTAATATCTCTCCAAGCACTACAGACCTCTGGCTTGGACCAAGAAACCTGGAACTGTTTAAGAGAACACTAATTTACTTTGAGCTGGGATTACAGGCCATCTAGAACTTCTTAATGAATGGCCACACTGCCTTTTTGAAGCATTTGTGTATTTGCCAACACAGCCTTGAAGGTTACATTATACACTGGGAGCTGTCCTTTCTGGAAGTTAGGGTCTTCCAGAAGCTGACCGGTGATGGAGGCCCAATGCACTGCCATTTCTTTGGTGAGACCTCTGGACTGCTTTGTTCATAGTCCTGTCCCCCACATATGCTCCCCTGATGTCTTACTCTTTTATTTTGTGGGTTTTTGGTAACTGAAACATTTTAAGACTCAATTCCACCACTTTGCTGAAGATAAAATCAAGTTCAAACCCTGCTTTATTTTTCAATTTTCTTTGGAGTGAACTAGTGAGGAAACTGTGTGTGCAAACCCCAGAAAACCCACTTGAGACCTGATGCTAATTGGCTGGGTGATGTTCAACAGGGCACAGCTCCACTGAGCCTCAATTTCCTGATGAGGCTTAAACTGGTGATCCTTAACTGGCTCTGGCATTCTGTAAATTAAGCATGCTTGCTTCTGATTTCACAGTTTCCATGGGATCAGCTGATTGAAATGTCAATGAACCGCCCTTGATGTCCCCTTAAGACTCTAAATTGAACTGTGATGAGGACCCTTTTGGGACTCTTTCAGTGACCCCCTTCTCCAGGGAGGAAGGGTGAACAATGCTTTGTAAGAGAGATTGTCTATTTGACTTTTATCTCCTGATTTCAAACACAGGGGTTCCGCTAAGCTGCATCTTTTTTGTTCTTTTTGCTGTGAAAATAATTTTGTAAGAAAATGTAACCAGTGTAATTATACTGAAATTTCATATGAAATGTTAATAAAATGGATGTTTGAGCGATAAAATATTTGATGCCAATTAAATGGACTTGAAGGGAATTCCACTTTGGAGCAAACTCCATGGGAAACTGGATAAAAAAGAAAATAATATGCTTAGCTATTATATTAATTTCCCCAGAAATAAAAATACTGTACATAATAAGTTGCTATATATTTGGCTTGCTCAGAGGGAATAAAACATAGTGACCAGAGATATGGATTCTAAGGACAGATTTCTTAGGTTCAAATCCCAACATAGCTAGTTCTTGTCTGCTAGCCCTGGGCAAGTTCCTTAACCTGTTTGTGATTCAGATCACAGTCTGTAAACTGAGGCTAATAACTGTATTTTCTCCAAAGTGCTGTCATGAGGATTGTGTTTATACATATAAGGCAGTTGGTAATGCCTGGCACATAGGAAGTGTTCAGTTTGCATTTGTAATTATTATTAGAAAGTCACAGACTTGAAATGAAAATGGTTCTTGAGTGTGAATATGAATATATATTTATATTCAGGAATTCATATGTATTCATATTTCTGCTTTAGGGCAGAAGGTTTGCTTCCATATTTTACTGAGAGGGCATCTGGGACCTTGACCTATTGAAGGATTTTCCCAAGGCCACATGGCTGGTCTACAATGGGAAGAAAGAAATATCATTGCTTAGCCTGAATGTTCTACAGACGCCATCATTAGTGCTCCTTTGTGGAGCAACAAATTGACAATTACCCAGAATGCTTAGGAAGAAACATTCTGGTTCATCTTCTGGTTAGCCAATGAAATTTTTCTAGCATATCTGGATAAGTAAATTACAGTAATGGCTGCAAAAAGCTCAGAAAGCAAGATAACTAGAAAGTTCACAAATTTTAGGAAGTTCAGCAATTACACTTTAAATGTTAAATTAATAAAATTTAGAAAATCCAAAAAAAAATTACCAATGAATATAAAAAAAACTCCAGGATGCAGCTAAGGGTATACTTTAAGGGAGATTCTTAGCCTTATATATTAGAAAGGAAGAAAGGTTGGAAATTGAAGCATCTGTAATAGACACTGTTTGCCCAGGTTCTCCCGTTTAGCACTGAAGCCCTCATTGCCTCAGTTGTTGGGAATGTCGACAGCCAACAGCTTTCAGCTGAGTCTCCTTTGGGAAACTGCCCTTGGCTGATGAAAGCCACCTTGCCTAGGCCACATTCTCTTCTCAGGGATGGTCTACATCCAATAGCTAGTTGATGAGAGAATAAAGGTCTGGCCACCTGACTCAGTCATACCTGTGGGATTTGAATTTATGGAGGTGACTGGGCGCTGACACAGAGAGGCCAATGCCCTTGAAAGGTCTTTGTTTTATTTATATTTCTTTACTTTTTTATTAGCAGAAGAAGAATGTATTGTTATTATTTTTAAGATTATAAATTTTGTTTTCAATTCAAATGTAATACATAATTACTGTTAAAAATCAAGTAATACAAAAGAAAATTAAAAGTTTTTTGAATATCACCCCTTCATCCCATTTTTCTAGAGGAAATGACTATTAACAGTTTGCTATATGGTCTCCTTGATAGATTTTCATTGCTTATGATTCCCAAGAGGAGGGGGCCTGCTGTGTGTCACACAGGGCCACTCGGGGAAGCACCAGTATTGGTCAGGACATACTTCAGGAGTGAGGACAAAGCCTAGCCAAGAGATTTTATTAGACTTTCTGCAGGAAAGGGAAGGCAAGGCAATGGCTTAGGATTGTCTTGAATAATTCTGGCAGTTCTTGGGCCACAGGGGCTGTCCTAGTTGTCTGGTACCCAGACCTGGATTGATTTAGGGCAGGGAAATATTGACAGGTGTGTGAGTTAGATGGGGAAGTGGTTCAGAACAGACTCTGGATCTCAGGATAGCAGGAAACAACTCTGGCCGTCAGTTTGGCCTGTGACTAATGGATGCCACATGGAAAAATACAGAATGTAAGAGGACGCATAACACCCCTTGAATCAGATGGCATATTCCAGTACCAGCGCTTGACCCTTTGGGCTTGGCAGAGGCCCTTGCTAGGACTGCATTGGGGAAGTTCAACTTCCCCCTCCGCCCTGCCCTGGTCATTTCCCTCTCTTACAGGGACTGATCCTATAGGCACGTCCTGTACCCAGATCTTAGAGGGAGGCTATTGTGTAATACCTAAGTAAGTTAGTACCTTTGTCCATTTGGGCTGCTATCACATTATACCATAGACTGGATGGCTTATAAACAACAGGAATTTATTTCTCACAGTTCTGGAGGCTGGGAAGTCCAAGGTCAAGGTGCTGGCAGATTCAGTGCCCGGTGAAGGCCAGCTTCCTGGTTTGTGGGCACACCTTCTTGTTGTGTCAGTATGACAGAAGGAACATATGAGCTCTTTGGGGCTTCTTTTATGAGGGCACTAATCCCATTCATGAGCGGTTTCACTCTCATAACCTAATTACCTTCCAAAGGCCCCACCTCCAAATACCATTACCTTGGGAGTTAGGATTTCAACACATGAGCTTTGGGGAGGACACAAATATCAGACCACGGCAGTTACACAAAGGACAAAATAAACGTGACTGACACAAAAGGGAGGGAATAACAAAGGCGAGAGCCGTAATTACTACAATAGGAAAAAAAATGTGCAATAGAATCAATAAAGCCAAATGTTTTTGATTTGAATAGGCTGATAAAATTGATAACACTCTTGTAAGACTGATTAAGAGAAAGAGGATTACACTGTAATACCAGTGCTTTGAAAGTCTTTGGTGGGAGGATCGTTTGAGGCCAGGAGTGCTGAGACCAGCCTGGGCAATATTGCCAGACCCCAACATTAAAAAAACAAGGGAGAGGAGAGAAAGAGAGAGAGAGAGGACAACAAGGCACAAATGATCACTCAGAAATATCTAGAAATCCTATAAACAAGAAAAATACAATACAGGAACATTATGAAAAATCAGTAGTAAATATACCAGAGTATTAATATTTGCTAAATTTAGGGAGTTGGAATACAGGTGGTTACTATATTAAACTGTATATCTGATTATATATTTGAATAGTCTGGAGTTTAAAAGTAAATAAACACTTTTTCTAGAAAAACAAACTCAGTTTTCCAGTACTCACCCAGATTTTCTTCTACTATTAATAATACAGCCATTTTCCTTCTTTTTATAATTATTATAGAAGAATAATTCTATTCTATTAGTAGAAGTATTTTCTTCTACTATTAATAATAGAACCATTCTTCTTCTTTTTATAATTATAATTATTGATTAAAAGAGCAAATTTTTTTTTTGTTTTTTGTTTGTTTGTTTGTTTTTGTTTTTTTCTGAGATGGAGTCTATTTCTGTCACCCAGGCAGGAGTGTAGTGGAGTGATCTCGGCTCATTGTAATCTCCGCCTCCCAGGTTCAAGTGCTTCTTGTCCCTCAGCCTCCTCAGTAGCTGGAATTACAAGCATGTGCTAACGCACCCAGCTAATTTTTGTAATTTTAGTAAAGATGGGTTTTTACTATGTTGGCCAGGCTGGTCTTGAACTCCTGGCCTTCAGTGATACGCCTACCTCAGCCTCCCAAAATTTATAGGCGTAAGTCACCATGCCCAGCTAGAGCAAAGAGATTTTGAGCTTGTATTAGCAGTGGCCACTGCTTTAGGAACTTCCCCTGAACTTCATGGAAGCCTCATCACAACCCTATGAGATCATAACTATCCCCCTGGAAACAGAGGAGTCAGTGGAGACTAGTCAGAGACTAGTGGGCCATGGTTACCAAGCTATAGTGAGTGTTGGAGCTGAGATCTGAATCCATGAATTTGATGCCTGAACCCCAAGTGATTAGTGATAAAGGTGTATAATGCAATTCAATAAATATTCACCACACTCTGGGGATATAGGGTACACAAGGCTGATGTAGTCCTTGTGCCATGGACAGATGATTAAGTGGTTCCAATGGGGGAAGCGTGCTGAACTCTTTTGAGAATAGCAGAAGCCTCTATTCTGTTTAGTGGGGAGAAAGTGGGTTAGAATCTTCATTTGTTGGGGTTGGTATCCATTTTCTGTGGCTGCCTTAGCAAATTATCACAAACTGGCAGTTTGAAACAGCAGAAACTTATTCTATTGGTTCTGGAGTCCAGAAGTCCAAATCAAGGTGTTGGCAGGGCTACACTCCCATGAAGGCTACAGGGAGAGCTTGTTCCTTGTCTCTCCCAGTTTCTGACAGCAGCTGGCAGTCCTGAGTTCCTTGTTTAGTAGCTCAGTCACTCTAATCTCTCCCTCCATCTTCACAAGTCCTTCTTTGTGTGTGTGTACTTTATCTATAGCAACCTGCTGAAGCATTCAAATTCAAAGAGATGGCTAAGTATATATCATTTTCCCCCAATACAATACAATTATTACAAAATGATGGGCAGTTCCAATTTTCTAAATGGAGTCACATACTTTGATATAAAAAACATACACAATGTAAAGTCCTTTCGTTCCAATGAGGTAAGGGATGAGAGTGAATGGACTTTGAGTCAGATCTGAAACTGAATCCTGGCTTCACTTCTTTCACTTGCGTGGCCTTAGGCAAGTCTTCTGGCCTTTCTGAGTCTCAAGTTTCCTCATCTGCAAAATGGGGCACTGGCCTGGCAGGGCTATGGTAAGTCCTCCGGCCTAATGTCTGGCCACAGGACGACTTCACCATGCTAGGCTCTTCCTCTGGCTTCTTAGGTACTCATCAACCAACACAGAAAGAGACCGTCCTGATGCTCATGAGCTGGAAGGAGGATGCAAGCTGTTTAACAACTGCAAGAATAG
Organism: Alouatta palliata; assembly: GCA_004027835.1. Taxonomy (NCBI): domain Eukaryota; kingdom Metazoa; phylum Chordata; class Mammalia; order Primates; family Atelidae; genus Alouatta; species Alouatta palliata. The sequence continues at coordinate 28,338 of PVKV010009877.1, forward strand.
AAATATAGACAGAGATTTAAACCAGTTTCTTCTGATTGCAAATAACAGAGACCTCGCAGGCTCCCTCAAGCATCAAAGGGGGATTTATTAGGATGATGGGGAAAGGAAAGATATCTCATGCAAACAATGGGCAGAAACCACTGCTCTCAGAATAGGATAAGCAAGAGTTTTCAGTCAAGGAGCTACAGATGCTCAAGGGTTGTATCTGGAATTCAGGGGGCACTTAAACTTGAATAAAAAGGATTGCATCTTTAGTTTTATGAATCCTGAATTGAAATTTAGCATTTTCTCCACTTATGAATATAGATTACAAACCAGAGTAATATTAGCAATACCTGTGAATTCATCACAAATAGAAATCACAGATATTTCACATCACATGGTTATGACCATTTGTGCCCATCACTGCCTCACAATGAGCACCATAGATCTGATGCCAATGGTGTCTTCTAGTGTGGTGAAGAAAGCAGCACATATATTACTTTTTCGCAAATGTATTTTTTAATATTTTGATAATGGTATCTTAGTGTAATTGCTTTCCTTGATAATCTTCTTCATTTTATTTTATTTTATGTTTATTTATTTTATTTATTTAATTTTTTTGAGACAGAATCTCGCCCTGTCTCCCACGCTGGTGTGCAGTGGCACCATCTCAGCTCACTACAACCTCCATCTCCCAGGTTCAAGCAATTGTCCTGCTTCAGCCTCCCGAGTAGCTGGGATTACAGGCATGTGCCACCACAACTGGCTAACTTTTTGTATTTTTAGTAGAGACAGGACTTCACCATGTTGGCCAGACTGGTCTCAAACTCCTGGCCTCAGGAGTTTGCCTGCTTTGGCCTCCCAAAATGTTGGAGTTACAGGCGTGAGCCACCACGCCAGCCTATTTTATTTTATATGTTACCCTTTTTTTTCCCCTGAGAAGAATCCCTAGGTTTATACAGGCTGCTAAAGAATACATGACATCCAGGAAATTAAGAACCCCTGGGTCATATACTCTGTCCATGGCTCTACTTGGCAGGTCGAATTCATAGTCTATTTCTCCTTTTCTCTCTCTGGAGTGGCTGATTCTGCTTGTCAGTTTGCACAATAAACAGAATCTGCCAAGAGCTATGCTAAGCATGTTCTGATATGCCATTCCTGCATCACTGCTGTAAGGTCCTCCTCTAAGAGGTTCCACTGTATTCCTTGGAGGGTGCCCACTGGGACTAAGCCCAGGTGCCACAGTGGTGACCTTGTATTAGCACATTCTCTGTAGGTTTCTCCATCTCCATCCCTATTTCAGATGAGGAGATGAAAAACAGCGACCCAGAATAATACATCCACCCTGGGGAGAGGTGTGGGCAACCGGTAAGATTCACTCCACAGTTTGGGCCAGATTGCATGCATGAGCCGTTAAGGCATTTGACGGGTATCCTCTGTCCACAGCTGCAAAAGGTACTGGCCTCTTGTGTTTCTCTTCTAGACAAACCTCCAGGATTCTACCCAAGAGTGGAGAATCCAACATGCACAATGGAGATTTTACTGTGGACCTGGCCTTGTATTCAGTGCTAGGACAGAGCTGCACACAGGTCAGGCTCTTGCCACTCCTGACTAGGGACAGAAACACATGTTCACATGTGTAACTGCTGCAGTACGGCAGACAGGGTGTGGCCAGATCATCTGACTGTTGGGTCTGCATACCTGTGTTCCCGCTGTTTCCTCCACAGCTGAGGGAGGAGAAGATGAGATAGGGAAGGAGAAGCCACCAGAGGGTGTCCTGATGCTGGGTCACCCCTGGCCTCCACCTGCCCCCTCTCCACAGGAAACAGCACGTGTAACCTTTCTCCGCTTCTCCTCTTGGTGAATTTCCTCTCCACCTTCAGGATCCAGCTTAACTTCTTTCTTTTTGGAAATCTTCCCTAACTGCCCGCCCCTGTCCCCATGTCCCCATGCAACATTAGTGGCAGGGGATTCTCCTCCATTCTGCTGGTGTCCAGGCTCTTCTCTGTCACAACGTTTATCTCTCAGCATTATCTCTTAATTTATCTCTCCCACCTGGGGCAAACAATCTGCTTATGTTTCTCTGTTGAGAACCTGGCCTGACACAGATAAGGCATTCAGGAAGCATCAATTCATTGAATCCAATGACTAATTAATTATTTGGCACTGTGGAATAGGTCCCCAGTGTGTGTGCGGTCACTGGAATACAGCAGGTCTAGTTGATGGAATGTGCTGACTGCTCAGTTCTTCCTCTGTGCCCCGGCATCTCCTCCACCCCAGCTGTGTACCAGGCAGGGATGGCTCGCACGTGAAGGATAACTCAAGGGATTGCTCTCTTTTTGTCCTCACTCAGCCCATGTTCCACAAACCAGAGGCAGCCAGCCACTGATACCCGGTGCCACCCCTGGGGTCCTCCAAACTCTCCTGTGGCCATAGTGGACAATTCCAGAAGAGTCCACTTTTCTGCCTGGGGCCTTTTGGGGTGCCCTGACACCTGGTCTGTTTATCTGCAGAACAGCTGGGAGGTCTAGGGATTTAACATCTCCCAGTGAAAGACAGCAGTTGGTGGATGAATACCATGAATACCCCAACTTCCTCATAGCTTGTTGGAACAATACTAGGTGGACCTCTCCATTCCTTGGAGGGTCCCCAGCAGGTCACAGTGGTGACCTAGCATTGGCATAGCCTCTGCTGGCTTCTCCTTCCCTATCTCAGGCTGTCCTCCCTCAGCCGGCTTCCCTGGACCACCTCCCAAACACACCATCTGCCACAAGTCCTATCTCACTACCTGCTTCCAGGGGAACCCAATCAAGCCACCCGCCTCAACTGTTCTGTGTCAGTGAATGAGTGTCTCCCGATCAGTGTGAGCTGGAGGGAAACAGGACTCTCTGGCCCCTGCACACAGGGTCCCCCCACCATCCACAGGCTGCTCCTTGATTGCTTTTGCTCATATTAAAAGATAGGGCTTTTTTCTTTCCCTTCATGTACTCCTCAGCAGAGTGGAGTTTGGTGTGGTCTTTTCTCCTTCCAAAATGCTTAAAATTTCAGCAGGTCTAAAGGTCTCTCACAGGTCCATGAGGACAAGAGGCAAGAGCCTGGGTGGAGGTTCCAATTTGGGGCAAATCGCTTCTCCTCCCTGGGTCTTTGTACCCCATTTGTGAATGAACAAACAGACCAGAGGATCTCTCTCTCTCCGCCTCAGGTCCTTTGGGGTGTACCACAGAGTGTGTCTGTTACTTCATTGACTGATTTGAACCCCAGTTTCCTCATCAATAAAATGGGAATAGTAACAGCTGCCTCACAGTGGAATGATGTAGAAAACGCCTGGCTCTGGCTTCCTCTGCTTGTGCCCTGCCCTCGCTCACTCTGCTCTGGGCTCTGCGCTTCTGCGGGCACACTCACCTGCGGCTGCACATGCAGGGCCTCTGTGCTGCCAGCTCCCTCTCCTGAGAGCACCTTCCCTGACAGAAATGGGGCTCACCCCCTAATGGGGCTTGCATTGATGTCCTAATCCCTGGTGCCTATGGATGCAACCTCATCTGGAAATTGGGTCTGTGAAGGCATAACCAAGTTAAGGTGAGGTCATACTGGAGTAGGCAGATATCTTAGTCCACTTTGCGTTGGCATAAAGGAATACCTGAGGCTGGTAGGAGTCTGCTCTGCTGCCATCTGGCCTACAGAATGGGGAGAAGAGAATCTGTGATGTCTGTTTGTTCATTCACATTCATAGTTTATAAAGATAAGAGGCTTATTTGGCTGACGATTCTGCAGACTGCACAAGTAGCCTGGCATTGGCACTTGCTTCGGTGAGGACCTCAGGAAGCATCCAATCTTGGCAGAAGGTGAAGCAGGAGTGGGTGCTCACACAGCAGGACAGGAGGCAAGAGTGAGATGCCGGGTTCCTTTAAACAACCAGCTCTCACAGGAGCCAATAGAGTGAGAATTCACTCATCAACCAGGGAGTGGCACTGAGCCATTCGTGAGGGATCCACCCTCATGAGCCAGTCACCTCCCACTAGGCCCCGCCCCCAATACTGGGGATCACATTTCAGCATGAGACTTGAAGGGGACACACTTCCAAACCATATCAGGTGGTGTCCTTATAAGAAGGCTGTGTGGGGACTCAGGGTCACAGAGGCACACAGTGGGTGGGGGACTCTGTGGGAAGGAGGAGGCAGAGATTGACAGCAAGCACCAGAGCTGGGGGAGAGCCTGGAGCAGGATTCCCTGCAGTCTGCAGAAACATTCCGCTCCGCTGCCACCCAGCCTCCAGAATGGGGAGAAAGAGAATCTGTGATGTCTGAAGACGTCCGGTGTGGTCCTGTGGTACTGCAGCCCTGGGAACTGAGCGCAGCCCCTCATGCCTCCTAAAGCAGGCCTGCTGGACCATCTCTTCCCACTGCATGCCACCCCCACTTTTCCTTAGGCTTCCCAGTCCCCACCATGCCGCTGTAGTTTCTCTCCCCTCCTGGAGCCAGGACAGATTCCATAATTGGCAGGGACCCGGGGAAAATGAAAATACAGAGTCCCCTGTTCAAATCTGATTTAGAATTCAAGATAGAGACAGCAGAGCATTAAACCAACCTGGGGTCTTTTCTGTGCACAGGGCCTGGTGGAACGGCCCAGGTCACAAGACGGGAACAGGCAGCACCTTCTTACATCATATGCAGCTTCTCATTTCTTGATGCTGTGTGTTGGGTACTGTCTGTTTCATTCTACAAGAATATAAACTCCTCACAGACCGACACGCCCCAATCCTTTAGAACAGCTGCAGGTGTTGGGATCACACCTGTAATCCCAACACTTTGGGAGGCCAAGGCAGGCAGATCATCTGAGGTCAGGGGTTCGAGACCAGCCTGGCCAAGATGGTGAAACCCCGTCTCTACTAAAAATACGAGAATTAGCTGGGTGTGATGGTGGGTGCCTGTAATCCCAGCTACTCAAGAGGCTGAGGCAGGAGAATTGCTTGAACCCAGGAGGACGAGGTTGCAGTGAGCCAAGATTGTACCACTGTACTCCAGCCTGGGCGACAGAGCAAGACTCTGTCTAAAAAAAAAAAAAAAAAAACAGCTCCAAGTACAGGGTAGATGCTCAACAAAAGTGAGTTAATGGTTGGCACACTGGGAGGCAGTTAATAGGTGGGCACTGCTCTCATTCCTGGCCAGGGTCGGGATTAGAGCCCGAATCTGCCTGTCTCCAAGCCTGAGCCCTCTCCCTTCTAACAGCACAGGGCAGAGCTTCAAGCCAGCACGTCACCAACACCTGCTGCTTGTGTTTAAAGCATAGCACAACTTAGCATCTCTAGCTTCAGCATCGTCACCTGGAGAATGGGGTGGTCATGATACACACCTCTGCAAATTGTCTGATAAGTAAACGACGCAATACAGGGAAGCATGCAGGACAGTGCCTGGAGACCAGCTGCCTCTTCTCACTGGCGTCTGGACAGATTTGTGCCTGTGAGTGTCCTGGGGGACACAACAGGGTAGGGAAGGGTAGTGCCTGTGGGAGGAGTGTAGTAGTGAATCTCTGCCCAGTGTTTGGAGGGTGATTAGAAGAGGAAAAAAGGGGGAGGATAGCATGTAACACAAGTGAACAGAACGTCTATGTGTGCGCCCCCCGGCAGATAAGACGCACCAGCCGTGAGCCTGTGAGCCGTGTCTGAATGACAACCAAGAGGTGGGTCCCTCCCCGGCCCCGCAGGAGCTTCTGTTATGACTTAGAGGACGTGTTGTGAAGACTGCACCAAAAAGCCGAATAATTGATTGTGAAATATTTGAATTCCAGAACATGAAATGAAACCCACGAGGCTTTCATGTACCTTCCTCTTCTCAATAACCACATGGAGTTTATTTCAAACTCCAGAAATAACAGAAAGAACCGGGAGACCACCCCCTTAGAATAACTCCCACGGGTGATGAAAGGAAGGCATATCGAATTCACTTTGGGATAGAAGGGATTCTAAGAAATGGATTTTCATGATGTCCAAATGGAGTTGGCCTATAGATTTTCACCCGGATTGGACTGGTCTGCTTTGCCTTCAGATGAGTGCAGATGGTCACATTCATGAATTGGGGTGGCTGAAACCCATTTTAAGGGGGCTTGACATGTTTTAGAACAACGTGAAGTTCTTGAACAAAATTACTTGTCAGCCAAACCTTTTTTTTTTTAATGAAACAGGCTTTATGCTTTAGAGCAGTTTTAGGTTTTTAGGAAAACTGAATGGAAAGTACAGAACTCCCCTGGACTCCCACTCTCTGCTCCCAAAAATTCTTAGCATCACTGTCCTGCATTCTCTTGATGCATTTATTACAACTGACAAGAGCCAATATTGCTACTTTATTGTAACTTAAAGTCCATAGTTCACATTCGAGTTTATTCCTTGTGTTGTGTGCTCTATCAGTGCGGACAGCTGTGCAATGACACGGATCCCCGGTGAGAGCGCCGCTCAGAACCACTTCACTGCCCTGAGACTCCCCCGTGCTCCAGCTACTCATCCCCAGCCCCTGCAACCACTGATCTTTCTACTGCTTCCATAGCTTTGCTTAAAGTTGTGCCCTGCGTGGCTTATTGTACCTTGGGATATAAGCCCATAATAGTAGGACACGTCTTGAATTTATAAATAAAATAATCAACATATATTAATGGTGCAAATTTGTTTTACTGATTGAAGACCAGATCCAGAAAAACACGGAGACCACTGCCCTAGAGATGAACTGATAAGTAAACAAATTTCTATAAGGGTCTTCAAGCTATTTTACACTTTGAAATAAAAAATATATATTTTAAAGCTATTCTATTTTAAATAGGAAGTTATATTTTACCACTGAGGGATGAATTTTTGAATTTGCAAAGTGTCTTTGCTTCCATTTTCTCATTTTACTCCTTTGTGGAATGAGAAAGCAAGGCACTTTTTACCCCCGCTTTCATGGCAATATTTAAGTGACTTTCTTGGCCTGCCCTCCTTTCTTCTTCCCCCCTCCTTCTCTTTCTCTTGTAGCGATATACACAATAACGGAAGTTTTCTTCCACTGACCTCAGCTTGTCTTATGACTCTCCCAGTTTTTTCACTGGGGATAAATGTGTTTTTGCCAATTCAAGGTGACTCAGTCACTCCTGGTTTAAAATACAGCCTCTCTGGGGCCAGTGCACATGGCCCAAATTCTGTATTCTCATCTTCCTACCAAATCCTTTTCCCACTACCTGGGGGTGATATAAGTTCCAAGGTCACTATATCATCCAGTGTGAATATTGCATTGTCAATGAATCCTCCATGCCCAGAACTGTATCTTGTACTAAGTAAACATTGAACAATAAACATTGTTCAGTGAACAATGAATTCAGTAAACCTTGAACACCTTTCTCTTAGTAATTGGCCTGAATGGTTAGACTTTAAAAGTCCCAAACTGAACTCATGTCTTCCTCCCATGATCCCTGGGCCAGTGCTCCTTCTCCAGGGCTACCCATCTGTGATATGACACCATTTACCCAGGTGTTCAAGCCAGAAACTGGGTCATACTGGAGTTAGCCCCTGGGTCCCTGCTTTATCTTGGCTTTCTTGCCTATGTGCAAAATCTATGGGCTATACAATAACAATTCTCATTGGTAATCAGCCCACAGAACAGTAGGGGCAGCCATTTGTGCAGACTACTATTTTTCATTTTGCAAATCTGCCTTTGTAAACATCCATGTTTAGTACAGACTTCCTTGTGGGCCACTGGAGCCCCACTGGCTAGTGCTTCCTTCGGCCGTGCCTGAAGAGACAGGGAGGGAAGGAGAGGAAACTGTAGATGAGTGTCCCAATGCTTTGCCCCGGGTTTTTTTTTGTTGTTGTTGTCATTGTTTTTTGAGACAGTCTCAATCAGCTGCCAAGGCTGGAATGCAGTGGCGCAATCTCAGCTCACTGCAACCATCAACTCCCAGGTTCAAGGGATTTTCCCGTCTCAGCCTCCCAAGAGTTTGGGATTACAGGCACCCACCATTATGCCTGGCTAATTTTTGTATTTTAGTAAAGATAGGGTTTCACCATGTTGGCCAGGCTGATCTTGAGCTTCTGACCTCAGGTGATCTGCCCACCTTGGCTTCCCATGCTCACAGGCATGAGCCACCATGCCCAGCCTGCTCCAGTATTAAAGATGACTCTCCTATCCTTCAAACAAGTTCTTTCCTCTAGGGCAGCGATCTCCATTTTTGGCACCAGGGACTGGTTTCATGAAAGACAATTTTTTTACAGACCAGGGAAGGCTGGTTTCGGGATGAAACTGTTCCACCTCAGATCATCAGGCATTAGATTCTCAAAAGGAGCTCACACCCTAGGTCCCTCACGTGCACAGTTCACAATAGGGTTCACGCACCTATGAGAATCGAATGCTGCTGATCTGACAAGAGGCAGAGCGCAGGCAGGCATGCTCACTGGCCAGCTGATCATTGCCTGCTGTGCAGCCGAGCTCCTAACAGTCCAGGGACTGGTATTAGTCTGCAGCTCAGGGGTTGGGGACCCTCCTTCAGGGCTCAGAGAAGAACCTGCTGCAGAGGTAGGAGCACATGTTGTGCTGGTTTTCTTGCTTCTCTGATATAGGGACTGTTGTTTGGAAGGCCAGAGGCTATGCTGTCTTGGACACAGCTGCCCTGGGACTACTGGCCATAAGGTTCTCCATTTCCCTCTCTCTGGGAGCTTGTAAGATGTGTGGGGCTCGGCATTTTGCAGGATACACATTGATATGGAAAATGGATCTTAGAAATCTTCCAGTTTTAGTCCTTCCTGAGTCTGTGAGAAAAGAGTTTCTCAAGCTCCTAGAAAGTAAACATTCTGGTTTTCAAGACATGTGCATCAGACACAGGTTGAGGGAGTCGTGGTAGCCAGGGTAGAGGCTCAAGACCTCACACACTGTCCCTCTGTGATGTTCTCCTTCTCTGGCTAATCCCATGAACCTCCTCTTGGAGCAGGGGTGCAGAGACTGGTGCAGCTCCTTGGGGAACTGAGGACTCTTGACAGAGGAGTCACCCTCAGCAGCCTGGACTGTGTGTGTGCTGGGAGGGCAGTGTTGGCATAGAAACACTGCAATGGTCAAGGACTTGGCAGACAGGCAAACATGCTTCCAAGTGCTTCTTTTGGTGAAGTGCTCTGCCTTGTAGGTTTATGGCCTTCTAAAAGAAGCTGTTTCATATTTTTTAATAGTGGGCTTTGGGCCAGCGTTATCATCTCTACCTTACCAATGTGGAAAATGAAGATAAGGAAATGCCAAGATGTTAAATGGGTTGTCCAACATATTGTAGCCAATGGCGTTAGAGCCAGAATCAGCATCTGGGCCTTGTAAATGCTCTGATTGTGAAGGTGTTACCTAAACTGGACCATGTCAGGGCCTCCATCTCTCCAGAGCAGCTGTTTGCCCCTGGCTGAACCCTGAAGGGGCAACTGTAGAACCAGAGGCAGATGGATCCTCGGACTTGGAAGGGACTTTAGAGGTGTCTGGTTCTGCCTCTTGTTTTTAATGAGACTTAGAAAGGTGAGTGAGCTTCCTCATGTCCTATATCTAGTTCATGGCAGACTGATCCCAAAGATTTGGAACACAGTCAGAACTTTCTGCTTTCCCATAAGAACCAGCTGGAATCAACTCCGAGTTCCCCATAAACTTCATTCAAATACAAAAAAGGCAGAACAGAGAAAATTATTACTTTTCCCATCTGGAAGAAGCATGGCAATTAGGATTTCTGGGCCTCCATCCATTCATCATAAAGAGATGATGGGGGAACAATATGATAAATAATAGATATTATCAAACTTTCATTTTAGTATCATGGTTGACTTCTGCTGGAAGTTAATAGCTTGGCATTGCTAAGCACACTCCCTAGAAGCTGTTTTGTTCTTGGCTGATCAATCCAAAAATGGTTTTAAAAGTTTGCAGTGTAGTCTGGTCCCAAGACAGCTAAGATGGGCTGAGGATTAAGGCACAAATCCAACTTTACGTTTCTATTAAGAAATAACACTTTTATTAAAATATTGTTATGAATTACAAGGGGCATATTAACTTTGTCACTAACCGGCTATGGGACCTTGGAGAAGTGACTCACCTTGGTGTTCTCATTGTGCATGTAAAACACCCACCTCCTAGGGTAAGCAGAGAATTCAATAAGGTGAGGAAATTTATGCAAAGTGCTTTTAGCAGGCCCAAAACTGATCTGTCTGTGATTGCTTCATTACTAGAAGCTAATCTGGGATTTTTTGCTCCTAGAAGATGGGCAATTCATCTCAGAGCAGATAATCTTTGTCCAGGAAAAAAAATTTTTTTGAGAGATCTCTCTCGGTTTGTCAAGGCCATATAAGGCAAATGGGCCTTCATTTTTCAGACAATGGAGTAGAAGTTACCATCCTGCATACAAAGCCCAGGAACCCAGTCTACTGTCAGGAAAGACTGAGGTCACCTGATTATGAGCTACAGGCAGGAAAAGCCATCAGAGGCTGAAGGAGAACTTGTTTGACAGTCAAGAGAGTCAGACTGAAGTCTCAGTTTAGGAATAGAGGGTTCTGCAGAGACACAGTACCAGTAGGGTGTGTGTGTGTGTGTGCACATGTATGCACGCAAAAAGAGAGAGGGATGGAGAGAGGTAGAGGTTTATTTTATAGAATTAACTCACATAATCACAGTTACAGAGGCTGGCAAATCCAAAATCTTCCAGGTGTGCCTCCATGTTGGAGACCCAGGGAAGAGTCAATGCTGCAGTTTGAGTCTGAAGACCATACGCTGTCACAATTCCCTCTTGCTTGGTGGGGAGGTTAGTTTTCTGTTCTATTCAGGCCTTCAACTGATTGGATGAGGCCCACTCACATTATAGAGGGCAATGGGCTTTACTCAAAGTCCACCAACTTAGATGTCAACATCATCCCAAAACACCCTCACAGAACATCCAGAAAAATGTTTGACCAAATATCTGGGTACTATGGCCCAGCCAAGTTGATGTGTAAAATGAACCATCACAGAGTGTTCACAGGGAAGGAGCTGATTTGGGCAGAAGTTGGACCTATTCAGAAAATTATTTTGGACCCAAGTGGTGTGTTTGAGGGAACAATAGCTAAGCAAAAGATGTGGGAATGTGAACTGCAAGATTCGTATTTTTGGTTCCTAGAGTGAGGCAGCATGGTAAACTCCGTAAGTAGGTGCAGCCCAGCAGCAGGAGCAAGTGTGTTAGCTAAGCTGCACAGAGCTTGTCTTAAACAGTGACACCTGTGGTCATGCAAGGAATTGACAGCAGTAAACAGATCAGACTCCACTTCTCCAAGTGGACCTCAGAGGCGGGAATGGCCCCTTCTAGACTGAGCAAAACTTCAAGGATTTCAAACAATTATGATACAGGTGTAGGGTGGGTTCAGGTGTGTGGAAAGGTAGCCTCAGAGGGGAAAGAGCCTCTGCTAATTGGACACAAAAGCCTTCGATGACTCACTGGCAAAGTTCAGGAGTGTCCACTGTGCCCTGAGTTGGTAAAACAGAGAATACAGGTTGCTGCATAAAAATTAATAAGGGATGACTTCTTCCCCTAACTTTCCAGCATGCACAGAAATAGCAGAAGCTTTAGCAGAGTCCCCCATGCCATAGGTGACAGAGCTTGAGCTGTGGCTTCTTCTTGTTTCCCTTCTGGCTTTTCCCAGGAGGCAGGTTAGGTTTAAAGCAGTGTTTCACTTTCCATCTCTAAACAAGCACCCATATGTTTAGACCTTTGGGAGTCCTCACTCCTCTCTCTGGAGTCAAGGGTGTTCCCTGGGAGGTGAGGGAGGGGTGTGTGCTTTGGAAGTTCAGGAAGGTATATTTATCAAGTGCCTGCCATGTGTCAGGACAAGGCTGGCTGGATGTTTGCCCCACCCAAATCTCATGTCAAATTGTAATCCCCATTATTGAAGGTGGGGCCTGGGGGGAAGTGACTGGATCATGGGGTTGGATTCTTCATAAATGGCTGAGCACCATCCCCTTGGTGCTGTTCTAATGACAGTGAGTGAGTTATCGTGAGATCTGGCTGTTTAAAAGCACATCTCCCCTCTCTCTTCCTCCTATTCCAGCCATGTGAAGACACCTGCTCCTATTTTGCCTTCCACCATGAGTAAAACCTTCCTAAGGCCTCCCCAGAGGCAGAAGCGCCATACTTCCTGTACGGCCTGCAGAACCATGAGACAGTTAAACCTCTTTTCTTTATAATTACCCACTCTTAGGTATTTCTTTATAACAATATGAGGACAGACTAATTCATATCTACATATCCTCAAACCACCCTAGGAAGTGGCTCCCGATGCCCTATTTTATATGGGGAAACTGAGGCACAGAGAACTTTAGTAGCACATCCATGGTCACCAACCCCACAAGCATCAGAACCTGGAAAGGAGATAATTCTCTGCACTGAAGCTACCCTGGAAATGAACGAATTCTGTGGATACTTTCTTAGGAAGCATGAGAATGCCCCCATTCCCCAGAAGGAACTCCTTGGCATGCCGACAGGAGTCTTTCCACCACAACAATTTGCTTTCAGGATTTCTTCTCTGAGGGCATTGGAGGAACATGGGTAGGATTGTTTTTCATGGCTCAGTTACCCAGCAATCTGCAATTGCAAGATGGTGGGAAGGACTCCTCTTACTTTGTAGTATCTTAGAGCAAATCCTAGGCATCTCTCTGCTGACCGGGCTTAGCGTCAGGGAACGGGCTTTTCCCACCTCCACATCCTGTGCTGTAGACCCTCCAAGTATAACCTACAACAGATTTCATCAGAGAGAATCATATAAAAATAGCAAAACCATTTATGAGCCTATTTTGGAAAGGAAATAACTTACAGTTTGGGATAGGTTCCTCATATTAAAATTTCCAAGCAGCTTCCTTTCCACAATTTTAAGAAATTTAAATAATTTTATCTCCAAATAAGAAAATCTTGCAGGCATGAGGTAATACTTGCCTAGGATTTGAGGTTAGATGCTGTTGATTAAAAGTCTGATGTATTCCGTACAAGACTCAGCAAGTCAGTTAATTTCTCTCAGCCTCAGTTTCCTCACCTGTAAAAGAAACTATAATGTCTGTGCCTGGTTGCTGTGAGAGCCAAATGCATTCAGGGAGGTGAAAAGTCCATAAATTGTCAAGAGCTGAACTCACATGAGGTATTACTATTACTATTCATAGTTGCAATATATAGATTTTAGGATATAAGGGAAGTTTTGTCCTTCTGAGGACTGACTGAGTAGATTATAAAATTCGTGGCAATAAGGCAATACGAATTCCTCAATAAAGGGTTCAGAGTCAGCACCAGAGGGCACTGGCCAGAACTGAGTTCCTTTTCCTCCTGCCGCTCTGAGCTGGCACAAGTCCGGGCTGGGATGGCTGAGACTCCTTCCCCCAAACCCCCGGGGCAGCTTTGCAAATTGGGTGTGATGTCATGGTTTGCCACAGAAGTGAGGGCGCTGAGGTTAGAAGCAGGGTCTCTGGAGTTCACCTCCTTGGAGTCAAATCCTGATCCTGCTATTTTCTAGCATTGAGGCTTGCGCAGTTGATTTTTACCTCCTGGCTCCTGATCAGCAAAATGAGGATGGCAATGATCATAATAGAATGTTCCTCATAGAGTCACCATGAGGACGAAGAGCTTCAATAAGCACAGTGGGGGGTGCCCGTTGTGGCACAGGGGCAGTGTGGAGAGTGCTGGATGCCATGTAGCCCTTTCTTAAAGTGTCCATATCCAGCATGGCTCCTGGCCGCGGCCAGTCACTCTGTAGCTCCTGTCCACTGTCTACCCGCAGCGCCAGGCCCTTTCCTCTGTAACAACCTGGGAAGCTGCAGGGCAGAGTCCACCCTTCCCTGACCCCCCCTGCCCGGGAAGCATCCCCCAGTATAGAGCTCTTACTCGGGTCACGGCAAGCCCCTGGGGTCTCAGGGGATTTCAACCCATTAGGAGTGACAATTTAAAAAAAAAAAAAAAAAAAAAAGGAGTGACACTCAAAATCTGGTTCCACTTGCGTTTTCCCTTGTGTTGCTCGCGGCTTGGGCCTTCAGTGAGGGGATCCCTCCCCACCCTGGTTCACTGCCCTGTCCGAGCCCCATCCAGTGCCCTCTCCAAGTCTCTCAGTGTGAAGCTCCACACCTCTTTCTGGGAATGGATTTATGGCCAGCAAGGGGCTCGTCCCTGGGTATCCTGAGCTCCGCAGTTGGGAGATGTGCAGCAGTCCTAACTTGGGGGGTGGGGTGCTGGTGCTCATTTTTGTTCAGCCTCTGATAAGTCCCCTGAGCTCACTGTGGGTGAACATGCCCTGCTACAACCTGAGCTCCCACCTCAATCCGCACCTCGCCCCAGCACCAGCGGCAGGCTGGCAGCCCTTCTTCCTGTGACCCATCTTTCAGAGATGTGTGCCCCTTGTCTTTGGTGACCCCACAGTCTATTTCCATCTCGAGAAAAGATGATTTCCCCTGTGGGTATGGCTAGGAGCCTGCCCTTGGAAGCAATGGGGCCCATGATGTCCACGAGGAGCAGCCGAGTTAGCGATTGGTTTAGGGACCGCTCCAAGAGTGTTACAAAGGCCAGAATCTCCCTCTGCTGCTGTTGGCTTGTGGGGAGGTGCAGGTGACTCATGAAATCTAACTCCCATCTTCATGCTCCTGCCTTCTCCTCGGGGCTTAACTTGGAGAATGGCACCACCATCTGATCAGTTACTCAAGCCATGAACCCGCTGCTATATTTGAGTCTTTCCACCCACCCTCCGCTCCGGCTCGGGGCCCACATCCGACTGCTCAGCAGTGCCTCGTGTTGTCCTTATTTGGTGGCTTAACAAGCACTGGCTGAGTCCCTGCTGTGTGCCCCTCACTGCACTGGGCATGAAGAGTACCACACAGTGCCTGTGCTCAGCCTCTTGCAATCCTGAGGGATCAGGATGTAAAGATCGTCGAGGCCATCAGCCTACACCCTGCATCTCCTGCTATGCGAGCAGAGAGGGAAGGACACCAAGGCTCACAGGGACTGTGCACAGTCACGTGGCATCAGCAGCAGAGCCCCGTGTCCAGTCACCTGGAAATTGCATCCATCCCTAGACTGTGGTGGGTCCATGGGGCTCAGGGACGGGAGTGGGGCTCCTTCCCGGGCTTCACAGGGGTGGGCTGAGCCGCCCCCGTGGGCTGTTGCAGCTCCAGCTTTCTCTGGGCCAGGATTAAACATTAATTTATAATGGGGTCTGCTGAAGGCATCTCTGGTTGCAGCCACGAGGCAGATTACTCTGGAATCTCAGCGGAATGAATCAGAGGCCTGCTTTTGGCAGTAAGCATCTGAGGCTTAACCAGGGAAAGATGACAATTTATGCTGCGTCGAAGAGAACGAGAGCTGTCTTGTTTTACTGCCAGAAGAACACTGTGGACTAGGGATCCGAAGATGGAAAGCCAAAGCTGTGTCAGCTGGAAAACTTTTGTTTTTATTTATGAGACTGATTTGTATATGTTAAGGCCAATTGGTAGAAGTTGGTCCATTTGCAAATTGGCAGACAGAAGAAAATCTTGATTTAGGACTAAAAGCAACGAAGCTAAGACAATAAAAAGAGAATCACTTTCATTAAGTTAAAAAAGCAGACTCCTACTCAAGCCTTTCTTCCCTTCAATTCTTAACTTCTCTCATTGCAAAAGAGTTTGAGATAGTTTACACAATAGGTTAAAAATGAATAGATTAAGAAATCACGATGAAGGGAAAATAAAGGAAGGATAATAAAATAAAGCCAGAGAAAAGATAATCAACAGAACTATATAAGATACTCTTGGGAGCATAAGAATAATATTTAAAAATTGTTAATTGAGGTATAATGTGCATATATTAAGTGCAAAAGTCTTAAGTGTTTAGCTGGCTCAATGAAGCTTGTGAACCCAAAACTACCTGAGACAGGTCTCAATCAACTTAGAAAGTTTATTTTGCCAAGGTTAACAGCCTTAGGAGATCCTGAGGACACGTGTCCAAGATGGTCGTGGTACAGCTTGCTTTTATACATTTTAGGGAGACATAATACATTACTCAGTACATGTAAGATTTACACTGGTTTGATCTGGAAGGGCAGGACAATTTCAGGTGGCAGGGGGGTACTTCCTGGTCATAGGTAGATTTAAAAATTTTCTATTTGGTAATTGGTTGAAAGAGTTATTATCAACAGAAAGGAATGTCTGGGTTACACTAAGGAGTTGTGAAGATCAAGGTTTTATCAAGTAGCAGGCTTCAGAGAGAAAAGATGGTAAATGTTTCTTATCGGACTTAAGGTCCATGTGGATGATAATGCTGGAGGGTAGATGAGGCATGTCTGATCCTCTCTTTCATTAGGTCCTGAACTAATTTTTCA
This sequence comes from Alouatta palliata, assembly GCA_004027835.1. Lineage (NCBI taxonomy): Eukaryota > Metazoa > Chordata > Mammalia > Primates > Atelidae > Alouatta > Alouatta palliata. Next base: position 44,641 of record PVKV010009877.1, read on the forward strand.
GGATGATTCTGGAATGTCCTTGGCCAAGAAGAAGTGTCCATTCAGATGGCTGGGGGAGTCCTTAAAATTTTATTTTTGGTTTACAGGTTTTACAAGTGTGGCCACCAGGTGACCACCACCAATAAAGACATAGAACCCCTGTAAATTCTGTTAGGCTTCCCCTTCTCATCAGCACCTCTGAAAAGGTGGCCACTGTTCAGACTTTTCTCACCATATGTTAGTTCTGCCTGTCCTTAAACCTTCATGTAAATTGGATCACACAGTAAATACTCCTTTGTCTCTGCCTCCCTTCACTATTACGTCTGTGAGTTTCATTCACGTTGATGCAGGTAGCTGCAATCTCCTCTCCCTCACTGCTGCATAGTACTGTCTTTATATCTCATGATGTGATAGACTTATCCATTCTACTGGTGATGGAAATTTGGGCCATGTCTACTTTTTGGCTTTATACATCAAGGTGCTGTGAACATTCTTGGGCATGTGATGTGGTTTGGATCTATGTCCCCACCCAAATCTCACATTCAATTGTGATGCCCAGTGTTGGAGGTAGGGCCTGGTGGGAGGTGATTAGATCATGGGAGCAGAGTTCTCATGAATGGTTTAGCACCATCCCCCCTTGGTACTGTACAGTGAGTAAGTTTTCACTGGGAACTGGTTGTAAAAGTGTGTGGCTCACTTTTATACTCCCCCTACCTCATCCTCCCACCTTTCTCCTGGTCATGTAATGTAAAGGCCTGGCTTGTCCTTCACCTTCCGCCATGATTGTAAGTTTCCTGAGGCCTCCCCAGAAGCAGATGCTGCCACGTTTCCTGTATAGACTGCAGAACTATGAGCCAATTAAACCTCTTTTCTTTATAAATTACCCAGTTTCAGATATTTCTTTATAGCAATGTGAGAACAGACTAATACGATATGTCTCTTGGGGGAACATCAGCACTCATTTCTGCTGGGTATATATGCCCAGGAGTTGGGTTGCTGGGTTATATTGTATGTGTATGTTTAGCTTTAGTAAAAAATGGCAAGCATCTTTCCGAAGTACAGACATACCTCACTTTATCGTGCTTTGTGACACAGTAGTCGTACCATTTTAGACTTCTATCAGCAGCACACAAGAGTTCCTGTTGCTTCACATCCTTGTCAACACTTGATGTTGTCAGTCTTTAATTTCAGCCATTCCCATGGAGGCGTGGTGGTTCTTGAAGACTTTTTCTCCTTTCTCAGATATTATTTTCCCTTCTTTGGATGAAAGCATTGATTTCCAAAATGATCCATCATTCACTAGCCCTGAGAAGGATCAGATGACCCAGGTCCAAGACAGGGCATCACTTTACCCTGACATAGTAATTGATGTGGTATGAACCACTCAAGTGGATGCCTGAGCTGGTCCAATAAGAGTGAATCTCTGGCCTTTTGCCAGAATTTAGGTAGCTATTCTGTAGCCATGAAGGGAGAATTGGTCTAAGAATAGAGTTAACATGAGACAGTGAGCCAAGAAGGCAGGAGCGAAGGCAGCTCGCCAGGACTCTGGCTGATCCTGACTGTGGCTGTGTCCAGATCTGTATCTACCCCTAAAGGCAACATTTTCCCTTTTATGCTTCAGCCAGGTTGAATCAGGTTTTCAATTACTTGTCATCCCAAGAGTCCTTTCTAATGTCCATCAAGTCCTAAAAGCCCACTTCACATTGTTCTGCATGTAACGAAAGGCTTCCTCACTTGTGAATGTTTTCTACACTTTCAGAGCCTCTGCAGGGCCATGCCTTCCCCAGAGAATGCTTTTGCTCTTGCAAGCCTGGATCCTTCCCATTCTTTAGGGAAGAAATGTTCCCTCCTCCAATATTCTGTAGCAGAGTTCCCTCCTTTTACTTCCGCAAAGCACTTGTGCTGTTCTTTCATGATTTCTCGTTTGTTTATTGCTTACTGATGGAATTCCACCATCTGTCTGTGATTTCCATGAGGTCAGACGCAATCTCTATTTTGTTTTCACAGGAATCCTTGTGCCTAGCAGAGCGCCTGGCCCATCGAGGCATACAATCAATGTCTGTTGAATGAACAAATAATGGAGGAATATAACTGTGTCTCAACCTTGGTCTGGGCTCACATGGATGTGGCCTGGAATGACCCGGCTGTCAGGTCGGTTCCCCTGGGCCCATCCTGCACATCTGAGTTTGGATTCTCCCAGAAGCAGAATCTAAGACAGACTTGAGAGGAGAGGGGAAGTAAGAGAGGGAAGGAGAGCCAGGCAACCAAAAATACATTAGAAAGCAGGTGTGGCTCATGCCTGCAGGGAGCTCTGGGAACAAGTGTAGTCAGGCAACGCAGACTTATTTCACCCAAGGGAGAGAGAGCTGAGGTATTTACACTGCAACTCCCCCACGTCAGTGACCAAGGGCTACTTACTGGGAGGTATGGATTCCTGACACTCTAGTTTTGCCTGTGGTGGCCAGGGAAAACCATCAGGCAGTAAAATACAGGGGCAGGCATTGGGAAATGGGGCAGCATGCTTTGCAAGGTGAGGGTGAGGGGATATAGGTGTAACCCCCATAGCATCGGAACCACAGCCTTATTGAGGTTCTTGCCATTACCTGCTGTCCTGGAGAGCTACTTTGAAGGGCAGGGCACCTGCTCTGTACCTAGTCTGAACCTACCGCCTCCTTTGTTGCTATGTGGCTTTACCCAATTCACTTTACCGGGATGGGCTTCAATTCCCTCACCTATGAAATGCCGACGGCAAGCCACACCTGCAGGATTGCTGGCAGGACTGCAGGCGTGGATGGCTGCTCAGCACCTGGCAAAGGGTCTGTCCATAGCAACTGTTCACGGCTCAGTTTCTTACCTTTTCTTTTCTCTCTGCCTAAGTACAGTGCAAGACTACCTTTCTTCTAGCAGGCTTGCACTGTACTTCTCCTTAAGAACAAGGTACAAAATAGAAGCTCAGCGTGACGAGTCTGAAGTGAGGGTTGTTGAAAATGCTGGTGGCTCCCGAACGTCCCATCTCTAGGTTCTTGTAATTGTGCTTACTGGAGGACACACCTTTCCCACTGATGTGCACTGGGGCCCACGGCTGGGGATGGCCACTAGCCAAGAGAGGATTAGACTATTTCTGAAAAGTCTTAAGCAAACAAATAAATAACTATCCCCACCACCCCCCTGTCCCCCTGGTGGAGAATGCCTTCTCAGTTTAATTTCAAACAGCTCCTCTTTGTGGGCTGAGCAGCCACAGGCCACATTTTTTGAGGCACAGGACCCTGAATAGACTTCCCTTTGGATCCCAGCAGAACACTTTGCCTGGGGCACTTTTCCCATCGCCAGGAAGGATAAAATTGCCATGACTCGACCCAGAGCTCAAGCCCCTGACAGTTCTCAAAACCCTTTCATGTCCAGCTTCCCATTTGATTTTTAAAACCAGTCCTACTGTGAGCAGGCCAGAGTGGCCTCATTATATCAATTTTGACAAAGATCAAGGGAAGCCCAGAGAGGGAGAGCTACCCACCTAGCCTCACACAGCAAGAGCCGGAGTGGGGACCTTGCCTGCTGGCTCCTGGTGGGGACACTTTCCCCAGCATGGCCCTCCGCACCCCGATATCAAACCCCCCAAGTTCCGGAAGGGAAGGGACGCCAGGCCCTTCCTGCCTTTTAAAGAGACTTCTTTTCTCTCCACCCCCTTCTTCTTTAGTAAGTAGAACCATTAGTTTTTATTGACGGGACTAATGCTTTTCATTTAGGGCCAATTACAATAGGAAGGGAGACGCTTAAGGGTAACTGGGTGATGAAAGGCCCCCATTAGGGAACAAGCTCAGGAGCTGCTGTTTCCCATTTGTAATGCTGGTTCCACATGCGAGTCATATTTAAGCCATAAACGGTGGCGCCCAGGGAGCACTCGCGGATTGCCTTGAGAAACCCAATACTTTTATCAAATCTCCAGATGGCTGCGTATTAGAGAAACCATTTATTTAATTTATTTTTTTCCCCTTGGAGATGCTTAGACTCTCAGAAGCTGGCTCCACCTAACCCCACGGACCTTCCAGTAGCATCTATGCTCCTACTTGAAATAATTGTCCTGTGGGTTTTACTGGCACCCCCGTGACTGCTTGTAAACTCTTGTTCATTTTTTTTTCCTTTGCTTTTTGCAATTTTGCTCTGTAGGGGAGAAAATAAAGAAGTGCTCAGTACTTGTCTACCCTTCACTTATCTTAGATCATTTGGTCCTTGTAGGGCTCCAACACATACACCCATTTTACAGATGAGAAAACAGAGGCTCCCAGTAGCCCCTTCGCTTGCCTAAACCAGAAAGTGGCAGAGGAGGGATGCCAACCCAAGGTTGTCTGCCTCCTCTCAGGGCTGCAGATAATTTGCAACCTACACTGAAAATTTCTAATAGCCTGATATATTGTCTGTTTACAAAGCATTTTTCCCCCTTTTAGACCAGAGACTTGGCAGGGCCCGGTGATTACGTAGTGGATCCCCAGATGATTACGATGCCGTGTCTGGACTTCACGGAAAGTTTTGGCATTAGTAGCCGCCTTTTGTTTTTTCTTTTTTAAGGTTTGTGAAACTAAACTGGCACTTGCCCTGAGGGGCCTGGGCAAGTGGGGGCTGGAGCTGTGGTGGGAGGGTTAGACAGGCTGCAGGCCGGGGAAGGGAGGGTGAACATAAACAGAGAAATGAGAGCATAAACAGCAAATCAGCCCCAGACAGACACTCACGGGATGGGCAGGAAGGGAATTCTGTCTGGGGAGGGTGGAAAATGAAGAAGGAAGTTGGAATCTGTTTTGAATCCTTTGAATCTTGTGGGCGGATTGACTTCAGGAGGGTGGGAGAGTCCAGAGTGCATGGGGAAGTCTCTTGCTCCTGCATGAGATGTCATTGCCAAGGTTGGCGAAAGCCCATGCCCAGCTCAGGAATATAAGAGCAAACGCCCTTGTCCTTTGAAGAACTCAAATGCTAGGGGCAAGGTGCAGAAGAACAGTGGAATCGGTGCATTCAGTGTGTTGTGTGGCAGATAACAGCAGCCCCACAATTGTGATCCCATTTCATTTTGCAGCGCAATGCTTTGCAGTACCAGTACTGGTCTCATTTTAGGGATGAGAAAATTGAGTTCTGGGAGGCAGTCATTGGCCAAAATCCCCTAAAGTGTAAGTGAAAGGCTGGGATTCAAACCCCTTATCAGATTCCAAAATTGGAGAGTCCCAGCTGTCATCATTGCACAGAGCTGCCTCTCTGGTAGAAGGCAGAGAAAGGGGGAAAAGGCACCAAGGAGGGAGGGGACCACTTAGCTTGAGGCCAGGGAAGCCTCCCCGGAAGAGATGATGCTGGAATGGAGCACTGGCAGATGGGAGGGGCAGGCATTCTAGGCAGATGAAATGAACTGGGCAAAGGTCTGGAGGCTTCACCCCACCCAGCGTGTGTGGGGAGCTGACTGAAGTTTGAAGAGGTTGAAGCAGTAGAAGTTTTGGTGGTGGAGTGAGGGAGGGAACCCCAGGCAGCCCTGCCTGTCACCAAGCCTGGGTGACGTGAGCTCTTGATTTTACCTTTGACGTGTGTTTTGCGAGTGAAGTCTGATGAGACAGTGGAGCACGCACATGAGCTGAGGAGGTCCATGTTATGTGTTCCCTGTTCCCAAGGCCCTGCTTGCACAAAGCATCTGTGAGGCCCAGAGGCATAAGATGCATAGGAATTCAGTGGGACTCAAGTCCAAAGAAAGCAGATTATATGTGTGGCTAATGAGGTGAGGGGTAGTAAGAAGAAGCTACACTTTCAATTCCAACCAGGACAGCTTCAAATGCACAAAGAAGACAATGACATTCTAAGCAACGGCAACAACCCATTCTATCCCTGCCTTTTCCTGCTGCTTCCTTGGTATAAGGCAACCACCTACGCTGGCAATGATGACAAAGAAAGAAAAAGGATAGGGAAATCACAGGCTTTTTTCTTTTTTTCCTGTTTGGTGCCTCCTTGCTCCTCCTTAAGCTGAAGGTAGAAGGTGGTGGCAGAATGCATGTTTATCAAGACGTGAACTAAAAACAGCTGAATTCGCTCTGTGCATCATTTCCAGTTTTGGAAACCAGGACATGCATATTCAGGTGTGAAATACGCCATATGAATTCTGCAATTTCATGTGATTTCTGCAATTTCACCTACAAGTTAAGAACCCTTACATGTGCATTAAAACTGGCATCACACACTGTGAAGTTGAACCATGAGATTCATGCTAATAATGTGACATTTTAATTAAAAAAATTACAATGTCATAAATAACAAATTAAAATACACCACAGCAAGTCCAGAGAGACTGCAGAAGAATGGGAAACACTGCGTTTCGGTACATTTAGTGGCACTTTTGTTCTGTTTTTACAACAAGGGGCCTTGGGGGCTGTTTGCTTCTAGGCCGTGTGTTTGTCTGTTGGGACTGCAGTCTTCACAAGCCCTGACACCTCTCCAGGTCTCAGTCTCCCCACTGCTAAAAGGAGCAGGAAAACAGATCGGCATTGTGGACAGAGACCAGACTTGGTCAGACAGATCTGGGGTTGGGACCCTGGCTCTACCAGCTCATAACTGTGGCCGTGGACATGTTGTTTAACCCCTCAGAACCTTGATTTCTTCATCTGAAAAGTAAGGCCACCCATGCTCACTTTGCAGCGTGACTGTGAACACTGACAGGGAGTGTGCTGACTCTGGGGGCAATCTTGACCAAGTTGCCTGACCTCAGCCTTAACGTCTTCATCCAGAAAATGAGGAAAATCATACTCCATAGAGTTGTCATGAGACATTTAGCACCAGGGATGGCAAAATACTAAATATTAAATAAATGATTGGGTGGCATTATTTGAAATTAATTAAAAATTTTTGAGGCTGGTCCGAGTGCAGTGGTGTTTACAACTAATTGGTCACAACCAGTTACAGATTTCTTTGTTCCTTCTCCACTCCCACTGCTTCACTTGACTAGCCTTTAAAAAAAAAAAGAAAAAAAAATTTTTTTTTAGACAGAGTCTCATTTCTTCACCCAGGCTGGAGTGCTGCGATGTCACCGTGGCTCACTGCAGCCTCAGTTCCCTGGGCTCGAGCAATCTGCAAGCTTCAGCCTCCTGAGTAGCTAGAACTACAGGCCTGTGCCACCACACTGGACATGTGTGTGTGTGTGTGTTTGTGTGTGTGTGTGTATGGACGGATGGATAGATAGATAGATAGATAGTATTTTTAGTAGAGAGGGGGTTTTGTTATGTTGCCCAGGCTGATCTCAAACTCCTAAGCTCAAGCAGTTTGCCCTGCTGGGCCTCCCAAAGTGCTGAGATTACGTGAGCCACCACACTGGGCTTTAAATTAATTTTTAAGGTACTTAGTAGACGTACACCACCTTCAGTTTTTTTGTGCCGGGTCCCTGCCCACACAACTTCTTGGTGCAGCGCCTATCTGCTTCTAGAATTTCTAGAATGTTCCCATCCTTCCAACACGTGGTTTCCAGAAGCAGCCATTTTCCCAGGTGACTCCTCACCCCTAGCCATTGTTGATTACTCTATGGGTGTTCCAGGACCCACCCTCACCCATCAGAAGCCTTCACCAGGATTTCCAGAACAGCACCCAGGTCACTGTTGCCCGTGGTGTCTCCATTTCAAGAGGCAAATTCTGGGAGGCATCAGAGACCGAGTTCCTGGCTTGAGTGGAGCTTTTCACAGTGGGGAGGATGAGGAAGCATAGACAAGAGGCATAAAGAGCAATCCCCTCCACTCAAAAAAAAAGGGCGATCCCCCACCCAGTCGTCCCAGGCCCAGGCTCTGGCTGCTCTGTCTGAACAGATTGTCGGTTCTTCCACGGCTCTGAGAGACAATACCTTTCCTTTTCATCTAAGCTGGTTTGTTGGCTTCTGTTCCAGTGCCCCCAAATCTGTTTAATAAAATGCCTCTTTCACAGCCCAGCGAAGCCTTTAGGCAGCTTCCAACCAACCTGGCAGGTATGCTTGGGATGGTCTGATCTAGAATGAGGCTGTGCAATATTCTCAGATTCATTCTGGAGGAACCTGGAGACCTCCCAGGGGGCTAGACAGCCACCACCAGGTCAGCTGCAGGCACTGACTTTGGATTGAACCCATTCTAGAGTGATCCAGGGATTGATTTCTTTAACAGTTATTTCAGGCAAGGCTTGGGGGACTAACTAGTGTGGTTATTAATGTTAGTTCTCTCCCTAGCCCTTCATTCCCCACCTTCTGTTCCACCATGCCACAGAAGGCTCTCTAAGCTCCTAGGACTAAAATACAGCATAGGTGATCTTCAGTTAGAAGAAACCCAGTGTCTGCTCTGGAGAAGTTTACAGCTGGTATAGAAAAAGCAAACCACCCCCTAGTTCCATTAATTAGTGAAATACACAAAGGATCTGTATGTAATCATATCATCATTTTTTCATTCTTTAAAAAAAAAATCCAGAGGTTTCTTTGGGGTTCAGAATACAGTGGTAAGAAAGTTACATAGTCCCTGTGCCTAAGAAATTGACATGAACACAGAGAGATTAACCACCATAACTCACATTCATCAGGCACTTTACAGTTCACAAATCATTTTCACAATAACTTTTTAACTCTGGTCCTCAGAGAGCCTTGTGAGGTAAATATTATTCTATTTTATAGATGAGGAAACTGAGTCCAGACCGTTAAGTGACTCAAAGCGATTCAGACTTACCTTGGATTTAAACCTGATACTGCTCCCAAATCTATAGTTTTCCTATGAGAATATGCATTTCGTCACTTACTTGGTCATTTGTTCATGTAACAGGGCTGGCCAATGAGACAGGAGAGATCAGCCTGGAGAAATTCAGTAAAAGGTTTTTGCCGTTTGAAAGAAAGCAATAGTGGCATGAGTGAAATCTCTCCCTCCTCTCCTCGTAACCTTGCTTTTAGTCTTCAACTGCAGTTGTGATATCTGGACCCAAAGCAGCCACCTTGCAACTCCAGGGCAACAAGCAAGAGAAAGAAGAGGCAACAAGCTGGCAATGACAGAGAAGAAGGATCAAGAGAGCCGGGATTCTTTATGGCATCTTTGAGTTGCCGTGTTAGCCCTAAACTGCTCCCTGCGATTGCTCAGAGCAGTATTGGATATTCTGTTCCTTGCAGCCCAACACATTTGTAACTGATCCAAATTCCCAGAATTTGAGTTCCGGAAGTGCACTCATCATGGCTATCTGTTTCATTTGAGATTAAAATCCCTGCTGTATCCCTTAACAGCTATGGGCCTTTAAGCAAATTTCTAGCACTCTATGTGTCTTAGTTTCTTCACATGTATGATGTTGGTAATAGCAGTGCTTCCTGCGTACCGTTGGTAGCATTTGATAATTTAATACATAAAAAACATTTAGACTATCGGCTGGACATGGTGGCTCACGCCTGTAATCCAAGCACTTTGGAGGCCAAGGCAGGCAGATCACTTGAGGTCGGGAGTTCAAGACCAGCCTGACCAACATGGTGAAACCCTGTCTTTAAAAAATAAATAAAGTTAAAAAAATAAAAAACATTTAGACTATCTCAGTAGTAGACCTAGACTGAAAGGTCTCCAACTTGATAAAATGCATCTACAAAAAAACAACAACTAACATACTTAATGGACCAAATGCATCTCCTCTGAGAGCAGAAAAAACCCAAGGGTGGCCACATTCACTGCTTCTATTTACCATTGTACAATAATTAGCACAATAAAGTAAGAAAAAGAAACAAAAGCATTCAGATCAGAAAGGCAGAAGCAAAGCTGTCTTTAATCTCAGATAACATGATTATCTATGCAAAAGGTTTTATGGCATCTACAAAAAGTTACTAGAACTAATAAATGAGGTTGGCAAGTTTTCAAGTTATTAGATGAATTATACATCAATATGTTATATTTCTGTATACTAGCAATGGACAATTGGAAATTGAAAATACAGAAGAATATTGATTATCAGGAATCAGCAAACCAAAGCTATAAACAGTCAGATAGTAAAAATTTTAAGCTTGTAACCTATCATTTTAGTAAAAATTTTAGTCTCTGTCATAGCTGCTCAACTGTGCTGTTCTAGGGCAAAAGCAGCTATGAATCGTATGTAAATAAATGGGCCTGGCTATGTTCTAATAAAACTTTATTTAGAAAATGGGCTGTGGGCCAGATTGGCCAATTGGTGTGGCCAATCCCTAGTTGCAAACAAATATAACACTTTTAGAGATACATTTGACAAAAGATACGTAAGACCTATACATTTAGAAGCACAAAACATAGTTAAGGGAAATTAAAAAGAAGACTTGAATGAATAGAGGGGTATGCTGTGTTCATGGATTGGGAGACTCAATATTGTTAAGGTCTAAGTTCAACCCAAGTTGATTTACAGATTTAGTGCAAGCTCAGTCAAAAATTTTATGAGACATTTTTATAGAAGATGACAAACTGATTCTAAAATTATTATGGAATTTCACAGGATGTAGACTAGCCAAAACAACCTTAAAAAGTTGAATGACCTGTGTTACTTGATTTCAAGGATTATTATGAAGATATAGTAATAAGACAATGTGCCAGTGACATAAAAATACGTAAACAGGTGAAACAAGCAAAACCAATGGATAGAGTCCAAAAATAGACCATTAAGAGCTGAACGTTTGTGTCCTCCCCTGCTCCCAAATTCATATGTTGAAGACCTAACCCCCCAGTAGAATGGTATTTGGAGGTGGGGCATTTGGGAGGTAATTAAGTTATTAGCTCATGAGAGTGGGATCTTCATAATGGGATTAATGCCTTTATAAGAAGAGGAAGACAGAGATCTCTTTCTCCACACACATGCACTGAGGAAAGGTCATGTGGGCACAGAGAGGAGGTGGCTGTCTATGAGCCAGGAAGTTGTCCCTCACAAGTCATCAAATCTGCTGGCACCTTGACTTCATAATTCCCAGCCTCCAGAAATGTGAAAAATAAGTGTCTGTTATTTAAAACACCCAGTCTATGGTATTTTGTTACAGCAGCCCAAATTGACGGAGACATAGACCTACCCCTACTACCCACATATGGTCAACTGATTTTCAACAAACATGTAAAGATAATTCAGTTTCACCAAATGCTGCTGGAAACACTGGATCTCCAGATGCAAAAATATGAGCCTTAATCTATACCTTGCGCCATATAGAAAATGCAAAATGGATTACAGACAGAAATGTAAAACTGAAAATGCTGAAACCTCTAGAAGAAAACATTATAAAAGATTTTTGTGGCTTTGATTTATGCAAAGATTTCTTAGATACCACACCAAAAGCACAGTGCATAAAAGAACAAATTGATGAACTGTGCTTTATTAAAATGAAAAACTTCTGTTATTCAAAAGAGACGATCAAGAGATTGAAAAGCAGAGAGTAAGAGAAAATATTTGCAATTACATATTAGTAAAGGTTTTGTATTCAGAATATATTTAAAAACTCTTAAATGTTAAAAATAAGAACAAAACTTAAACATTGGGGAAAATATTTGAACAGACACTGCACCAAGGAAAATATTCAAATGGAAAATAAGAGTATTAAAAGATGCTCCCCACTATTAATCATTAAAGAAATGCAAATTAAGACTGCAATAAGATACCACTACATACCAACTGGAATGGCTAAAATTAAAAAGACAGACCATCCCAAGTGTGGGTGAGGACGGAAAGCAATTGGTGTGTCCTCACACACTGGTATTGGGAATGTGAAAAGATAACAACAACTCTGAAAACAGTTGTTTAAAAAATTAAACATGGCCAGGCGCAGTGGTTCATGCCTGTAATCCCAGCACTTTAGGAGGCCGAGGCGCACAGATCATGAGGTCAAGAGATTGAGGCCATCCTGACCAACATGGTGGAATCCCATCTCTACTAAATACACAAAAATGAGCTGGGCATGGTGGCACATGCCTGTCGTCCCAGCTACTCAGGAGCCTTAGGCAGGAGAATCACTTGAACCCGGGGGCAGAGGTTGCCGTGAGCCGAGATCATGCCATGCCACACTGCATTCCAGCCTGGCAACAGAGCAAGACTCAGTCCCCAGCTGCAAAAAAAAAAAAAGTTAAAGATACACCTACCGTGTCACCCACTGATTCTACTCCTATGCATCCCCAAGAGGAACAATGGCATCTGTGCACACAAAGTCTTGTACATGAATGTCCATAGCAGCTTTTTTTTCCCCCTAATAGTGAGAAACTAGAAACAATCTAAACGTCCACCAATGGGAGAATGTGTAAACACATTGTGGTGTGTCCATACAAGGGAATACTTAACTAAAAAGAATGAACAACTGATACATACAACAACATGAATGACACTCAAAAGCATTATTGCTATGGTTTGAATATTTGTCTCCTCCAAAACGCATGTTGAAGCTTAATCGCCAATGTAGCAGTATTGAGAGGTATGGTCTTTAGGAAGTGATTGGGTTTATTCATGGACCCAGTGGGATTAGTCCACTTATGAATTCATGGATTAATGCATTAATGGATTAATGGGTTATCATGGGACTGGGACCAGTGGCCTCATGAGAGGAAGAGAGACCTGAGCCAGCACACTCAGCTCCCTTGTCATGGGGTGCCCTGCACTGCCTTGGGACTCTGCAAAGAGTCCCTGCTAGCAAGAAGTCTCTCACCAGATGAGGTTCCTGGGCTTTGGACTTCTCAGCCACTGTAGCTGTAAGAAATAAATTCCTTTTCTTTATAAATTACCCAGTTTCAGGTATTCTGTAATGAGCAATAGAAAACAGACTAAGACACTTATGCCGAATGAAATAAACCAGATTAAAGAGTACACATGTATGATTTCATTGATGCAAATTTCTAGAAAATGCGGCTGGGCACAGTGACTCACACTTGTAATTCCAGCACATTGGGAGGCCGAAGTGGGCAGATCACGAGGTCGGGAGATGGAGACCATCCTGGCTAACATGGTGAAACGTTGTCTCTACTAAAAATACAAAAAATTAGCCAGGCATGGTGGCAGGCGCCTGTAGTTTCAGCCACTTGGGAGACTGAGGCAGGAGAATAGCTTGAACGTGGGAGGCGGAGGTGGCAGTGAACCGAGATTATGCCACTGCAGTGCAGTCTGGGCAACAGAGCGAGACTCCATCTCAAAAAAAACAAATTCTAGAAAATGCTTATTAATCTACAGTGACAGAAAGCAAATCAATGTTTGCCTGGTAGGGGGTGGGGAAATCAGGGAAAAAAGAGTACAGATAGGTATATGGAAAGTTGGGAATCATAGATCATGGATTTGTTTACTCTCTTGATTGTGACAATTTCTCAGGTATGAGAATATGTCAACATGTATCCCATTGTACACTTAAAATATATGCAGTTTATTGTATGTCAATTATACCTCAATAAAGATATAAAGACAAAATTGAAGCAATGCTAAGCATAGTAAATGTCAATGATTGTTAATATTTTTCCTGATACGATAACTGAAGCCCAGAGAGAGACGTGGCTTCATCTCACATTTATGCTATTCATCCACTCATTCATCCTTTCATGCACTTTTTTGCTACTACAAATATTTCTTGTGCATATGCTATGTCCTCAGCCCTGGTTTAGGAGCCTGAGATGCAAGGATGAATGGCAAGGCATCTCTTTCCCCTCTGGACCTCGTAGTAGTCACAAGTCAATGATCCTAAGTGAGAGGCGGTGCTCAGCATTTCTGGGCCTCGGTGGCCTTGCGTGGAACACACACAGATTGCATTAGTTGCTGAGAATCCTAGAGACCTATTGGTCCTCAGATCCAAATCCCACACTTCCCCTGATCTTCTCAGTGTCTACAGAGGTTGACTCCCACAGGCTGAAACCCCCAGGCTCCATGTGAGCCTGATGGAAGGTTCAACTAATAGAAGGTTCTGGAAGGACACTCAAGGGAAGATTCGGGGAGGAGGAGTGGTGTGGGATCTCTCCACTTCTTCTCTGCCTCACTGCGTCTCCAGAAGCAATCACTCCTCCCGCACGGCTCAGCTGCCATCCTGGGACACAGCACAGCCCACCAGCCCCAGCTCCACTGGCACCATCTCCCTTTGCCTCTGCAACATAGGAGTGCCCGTGTCTCCTGCTGTCACAATCTCTGTATGATTGCACACGTTTGCTACCTTGTCAAGTCTGAAAGTGGCTTCTACCTTCCTGGTTAAACCCTGACTGGTGAAAATCACGTCTAAGTTTTCTTCCAGATTTAAAAAAAAAAAAATCAAGAATTTAATACTAGAACTGCAAGCACGGCATCAGGCAGGGAGGGAGAGATTTGGGGATTGGGAGGGCCTCCTAGAGGCCTCTGCAGGCTCATCACACAGACAGCTGCATTCCTTCATGGTAGGACCCCTGAGATAGCATGCCTGGGGCCTGAATCCAGCCCCGGATCCGAAGTTGAGGGAAGCCTTTGGCAGGAAGCTTAGACGTGTTTCTATCCAGAGTTCAACGCAGATCAACGTGGTGTGGCAACGTCATGCCCTGTCCCTTCAGTTAAAGTGATCCTAAGGTGCTTTGAAGGGACATATTGGGTGCAACCAGACTCTGCCATCCAGCATCAGCTGGGAATTTCAGGTGGAACAGCTGCTGTGTCTCTGTACATGTGTTGTATCCGTGCACCCACATGTGTGTCCTCAAGTCTGGGAATCCTATTTTTCCTATGTAACTCCTCTGAAACAGAGATGCCAGATCTGAATGTGCACAAAATGTTTTGCTTCTTTCAAAGAAAGCTGTTACAGAATCCATGATGCTTCTTATAATTGATGATGCCTTAGAATTGAGGAAATAGAGGCTCCTCTCCCCAAGAATACCACTTTGGTTAATGTGCTCCCAGGAGGACTCTCTTTGGTTTTTAATATAGAAATTTTATAGACTATCTATATCTCATAGTACTTCATTTTGGGGGACCAGTGTTCATATTTTAAAATAATATTTACATCTAAATAACTCAACATAGCATTTTCCCTAAATAAAATGATGAGTGAGAAAAATCTCCAATTACATCCCAAATAAAATCCACAGACTGTCAGAATAATATACACATACGTCAACCAAAGGAGTGCGTATTTCAGATGATGTTGGCACTGAAAGAGTCTTTCCAGATTCTGCCCCATGTGAGCCATCTGTGCCGTCATGTGCTCGTCCACAGTGATGTCAAAGTGCACCCTTGTTTTTGCCTGGTGTTGAACAATACGTCCCCTCAAGAGTTAAATGTTATGGCAAGGAAAGTGGTTATGGTGGAAAGAACAATGCTATCCAACAAGAAGTATATCCACCAGCTACTGTGTAACAAATCACCCCAAAGTTTAGTGACTTGAAATGCCAATCATGCACCTGCAGGGTGGAGGTTGGCTGAGCTAGGCTGGGTACAGCTTGATGTTTTAGGATAGAGGTGGCATTTACTGGGAGGAGAAGACACTGGAAATAACAGGTTTGGGGGTACAGGGAGCCTCACTGGTTTGTTGAGTCAAGGACGTGTTCAGTTTAAGAGAGCGAGTAGACATCCGGATAAAGGTGTGAAGCAGGAAGTTGGAGAATTGAGCCTGAGCCTCAGGGGAGAGAACAGGCCTTGAGATTCAAGTTTGGGGAGAATCTGCTTATATTTAAAGCCACCAGATGGGGTCAAGAGAGTAAGGGCATGAATATGGACAAGAAGAGAAGATACCCAAGCATATCCAAGACTAGGAGGATCCATTGCAGTGTGGAAATGTGAATTCATGGAACATCACTCCACTCCTAAGAGACTGAGGATGCCAAGAAACAGGAATCACTGCCACCTTCACTGGCCTCCACGTGGTAGCCCAGGGGCTGTAAAATAGCCCAGCACAAACACGTGTTTTGTCAAACTTTATAGTGTTGTTTCAAAAAATCTGAATTAGTGACTGACATTCAAAAACGGAACAATTTCCCCAAAAGTTCTAATTTTCAGCTTCTGTTGACAGATTAGAAGCTCTGGGCATACTGGGCCTGTATTCCTACCTAGCAACACTCAGCCAGAGCTGAGAAGTAGTTGCCATGGAGACAGCCCTGGGGTTCTCAGTTTCTCCAGCCCCACCACTCCCTATTGCCTTACACACACTGCACCTAGCTCACTTGTGTTTCCTGCCTCACCCCTGTGGGCCCGTAAGTGTGTAAGTCCCTGCCTTAGTCTATGGAAGTTCTCTGCACATCCTCATCTCAAGTCCCCAGGATTTCTGACCTCAGAGAAGATTTGGGGCTTCTTGAATCTGCCCCACCCCTAGCCATGGAGCCCGTGGGGTGGCCCAAGCCTCCCGGATACCTCACAACATATCTTTGGAGCGTTGGCGCATGAGTTTGCCATTGAGGGCCTACACTGCAAGGCTATGTAAAACATTTTATGTGAGAAGTGAGGAGCTTTCCTTCTTGGCTGTAGTTGGGCTATGTCAGAGCCAAGTCCAGAGTTCATGTTATGGACTAAACTCCCCCAGAGGCCTTTAGGAAATGAGGGAGCAAAGTGAGAAGGAAGGGGATGGGCATTTCCCTGCAGCACCCAGGCCTCTTGCAGGCCCTGCCAGCCTTCCCCAGAGATACTTGCCTTTTCTGGTACATCAGGGTCTGGAATGACCACAGCGTGAAAATGGCAAAGCAGACATTTTCCCAAGCATTGTCCTCAAGGCCCAGAGGAATTTTAAGTGGCTCCGGGTTGGGGTACTTGGCATAATTTGCAGCATTAAATTCAAAACAGATTTGAACAGCTGCAGTCACAGAGCCACAGTGCTGGGTCCCAGGTCTGGAATGTCAGTGGGAGCAGAAGCCGCCCGGCTGGGGCTGGAAGAATGAAGGGCACTGGTGGGAGGATGGAGTGGAGGTGACACAGTCTTCTGGCACCAGATCCAAGATGGCCGAGTCACAGCACTGCCGTCATGGGCAAATCACTTGGCTGTTCCAGACCTCACTTTTCTCATCTCTGACATGGGAGAGGGGTTGCAGTTGACACCAACGAATTACAATGACTCAAGAAAGTGATGTTGAAAGGATTCCCACCTTGGCCCTCAGCAGCCTTATGGGACACTGGGGAGAAGTGTTTTGGGGACTTGGCACCAGACTGGTTGAGACTGAATCCTGCCTCCACCACTTATGGGCTGTGTGACTTTGGGAAAGTAACTTTAGCTCTCTGTGCCTCAATTTCTTCCTCTGCAGAATGGGGATGGTCATAGTTCCCACCGTGTAGGTTGGCAGTGAAGATGGATAATAGCGCTGAGATCATGGATGCTTGCCATGGTCCAGGCTCTGTTCTAAGTGCTCCACAGTTTGTGGAGTTAAAACCCGTTGTGGGCTCAGCACAGCCATGATGTACCGTCTGTGTTGGATGCAAGCTGGCCATTTTACTGGGTTGAACAGTGTCCCTCAAGGAGCCTCAGAATAGAATCTTATTTGGAATTAGAGTTTTTGCAGATGTAATTAGTTAAGTAAGATAAAGTCATACCAGATTAGACTAGAGTCCTTAGAAGAAGCAATAGGAAGGCAGAGGCAGAGACTGGAGGGATGCTGCCACAAGCAAAGGAATGCCAGCAAACACTGGGAGCCGGAAATGGCAAGGAAGGGTGCCCCCCTAGAAACTTCAGGGAGAGCATGGCCCTGCTGACACCTCGGTGCCAGCTGTTGGCCTCTGCAATGGCCAGAGAATAAGTTTTGATTGTTTAAAGCCACCTAGTTTGTAGTGTTTTGTTACCACAGCCCTAGGAGCCATATTTATTACTTTACGGATAAAGAGAGGGATAATCAGAGATGGGGTGGAGGTGGGGTGAGGTGAACACAAATGCAGAACTTAACAATTTGCCAGGTATTTCCAAGCTAAAAAAAGAAGTAGAAGGAAAAGAGGAAGGGAAGTGCTGCTCTTTGAGTATCTCTGAAGGATTCGGCAAGATGTGATTCTATTCCTATTATCTATAACAAATTCAGGGCTCAGGAAGATGGAGCAACTCACTCTTGGTCACAAATCCAAGGGAAACAGACAGTTTCAAACCCTGCCTTGGTGACTCTATTGTCCTTGTATTGTCTACTGCCCCTCTCTCCCTTCTGCTCTGCTAGAATGCAGGCTTCACAAAGACCAGGCCAGGTTTGAATTCCCTGTGCCTGGCACAGAGTGAGTCAACTGTAAATATTGGCTGGTGAATGAATGAATGAATGGATGTCTAGTGTTCCCCAACAGTAGTGGAATTCTAGGTCTCTAACTTTTTCTGCTTCTCAGTTCTGAATTTTATTCTAACTTTGATCTTATGATTATGACCCCTGGGAAATAGCAAGGGGATTTTCTTCCCAAATGTAATTGTGCCCCAATGTTGTGACCACGCTGGCTATAGCCCCTCAGATCTCCCTGAGTAGAGAACCAGCCACGAGGAGTGAAGTTGGGTGCAGCCCCCAACTACTGCACCTTTGGGATCTGCTGCAGTGTCAGTGTCCATGCCACAGCCATGCTCCCCCAAGTGGCTTCTGGACAGTGACTACTCAGGGTGGGGTTAGGAGAGCTGGTCATTTCTACCCAATGCCTCCCTGCTCTTGCTTTCAACCTTTTTTTTTTTTCTGTTTAGATTTAGAACCCTTTAAAAAATTTCAAATAGATTCTTATATAGGGTTCTGGTAAAACAAAAACTATATAAATGGCATTTTATTAGTCTACAATAACATTTATTTATAAAACTGTACAATGAGGACAATGGAGTGGTTATGAACACAAACGTTTAAAATAAGGAGTTACGTCTGAGAAGGTCTCTCTTAACCTCTAAAGCTAATTTATTTCTGGTTTCTGAAGTTTGTTTAGATTCACTGTATTGCAACTACAGTAATGCTCATTCACAAAATTAAATATATGCAAATAGTGACATCCTTCAAACATTTTGTCTTACTGTCTCAGGTAATGCATTAATTGAATACAGATGAAAGGAGTGGTTTTTGGGTGTTTCTTTTTTTTAAGTCTGAATGAAATCTAGTTAACCTGGCAGCCCAAGTTACAACAGATTTGTGGTGGCCCCCAATGTGTTAAAATCTGTCTCCATCCATTGGATTTTGTGTTATTTTTTAGTCCACTTTTAGAAAGGTTAACAATTCTGTTAAAACATTGAAATATGAAACAAACATCTGAGAAATTCTTAAAAAGCAATTTAAAATCACTGGCTGAGATTTTATGAGGAACCTTCCTAGATCAGACATGCTGTGGTAAGGGGACTCTGTTATTTATTACCACAAAAATGCTGCATAATAACACAACCCTCAGTGGCTTAAAACAAGAAAGCATTTCTTTCTCTCATGAGTGGCTGTTGGTTTAGACTGGGCTCAGCTGGGTGGTTCTTCTGGTCTTGGCTGGGGTCACTTTCACTTTTGGTGACTGGTGACAGGCTGGCTGATCTAGAAGAGCCTCAGCTGGGGAAGCTGGGGAGGTGGGCTGTTCCACATGTCTCCTCCTCCACCACGCCAGCCCAGGCATGCTCTCACAGCCAAGGCTGAGAACAAGAGCAGGTGGGAAACACATTAGCACTCTTTAAGGTTTGTGCTTGTGTCACATTCACTCCTATCTCTTTGGCCAAAGCAAAGCACAAAGATGAACTCAGACCTGAGGTAGGGAGACAGACTCAGTTTCTGTCTGTCTGAGAGGAACTGCAAAGCCATGTGGCAAAGATGTGGGAAGAGGCAGATCACCAGGGTCATCAGTGCAGCCCTATATCACACTACTTTCCCCAAGTTCTTGCCTTGGCTAACTGGAATAAGGAAGTTCAACCAATCCCTGTTGGGTATATTAGGTATATTAGTTTGGGGATAGTGGGTATAATAGTTTGCAGGGGTTTCCAAAACGAAATATCACAGACTAGGTGGCTTAAACAACAGAAATTAATTTTCTCATAATTCTGGAGGCTAGAAATCCAAGAACAAGGTGTCAGCAGCTTGGGTGTTTTACCGTGGCCTCCCTAGGTGGCTTGCAGAGAGTGTCTTCTCCCTGTGTCCTCACATGGTAAGCCCTCTGTGTATGTTTGTGTACAGTCTTCTCTTCTTATAAGAACCCTAGTCCTATTGGATTAGAGCCCACCTAATTACCTTATTTTCACTTACCTCTTCAAGGGTTCTATCTCCAAATATAGCAATATTCTGAGGTACTGGGAATTAGGACTGCGACATATGAATTTTGGATTAGACACAGTTCAGCCTGTTACAATTGAAAGAGACTTTTTATCTTTTTGCCATTCCTTATAGGTAAGATTGGATTAGGGGCTGGGGTTTTTACACTGCGCAAAAAGCAGGCTTTGCTGCCTTTCTCTGTGTCTCCTGCTCTCTGAGATTGGCTGTCCTTGGCTAGAGTGAATTCCTTCTGCACTTCCTGTCTCCAGGAAGGGACCCTCCCATATAGCCTTTCCAGCCAGTAGAAGAGGAAGGTTTCTCCAGCTTCATAGGCCATACTTGCTGGATAAGACTCAAGTGCAAAAGAGGGAGTGAGCCCCACTAGACCCTTGAGGCAAAGCTATTGTCCTCCAACCCACCTTACCAGGGTAACACACTTTGGGTCACAAAGTCCATGCCACAAGCAGGAATTAGCCCAGTTCTTTGTGTATCTCCTACCTAGGAGATGGGAAGGGTAGCTGACAGCCTACTCTAATCTGCAACAGCTCCAAGACTGTCATTAAGAAGGAAGTCCCTAGGCACATGCCGGGCATCCCCGAGTCAATGAGGTGAGCATTCACTTTTCTGAGCCCTGGTTCCTCTCTCCTGTGATGACAACTATGTGATCAGGAGCCCTGGCTGAACACCACACCATGCTCCCTCTGGTTCCTGATACTGCCAGAGCCAGAGAAGGGCAATGTTGGCAGAAACCATGGCAAACACTGGGATGGAGCCATTTGATAATAGATGTGATCTTCTTCTCTTGATACAGCTGAAACAAAACACAGTGGCAGAAGGAAAACTAGATGGTGGCTGGAATTCTTCCAGAGCTCTTACTGTCATTTTAAGGCTAAGGTGAAAAGTGGAGAAATCCATGAGGTGACCATAAGAGCTCTGGATGGCCATAGCCATGCAATATGGCTCTTTGCACTCTGTCTCCCTGCAGGCCTGGTTTAATATTGACTGTCTAAAAACCTAATATATCACTTTAGCAAATTTGTTGAAGCATTTTTTTACAAATGCGGTGGATGAGGGGGTGGGAAGCAGAATGTTGGAACAGGAAGGTTTAATTGACTTATTTACATTCTATTACTTTTAAACTCCTGCCTCATAATAAAAAGGATTTGAGGCCAGGCACGGTGGCTCACGCCTGTAATCCCAGCACTTGGGGAGGCTGAGGCAGGAGGACTGCCTAAGGCTAGGAGTTGAAGACCGGCCTGGCAACACAGTAAGACCCCATCTCTAAAAAATTAAAAATATAAGATTAGCCGGGCATGGTGGCATCCACCTGTAGTCCCAGCTACTTGGGAGGCTGAGGCAGGAGGATCGCTTAAGCCTAGGAACTCAAAACTTCAGTAACCACCACACTCCAGCCTGGGTGATGGAGCAAGACCTCTACTCTTAAAAATAAGATTTGAGACACCATGTTAAGATACATTTAATGCCATCAGAATGGAGACAAAATCAAGAGTGTTTAGTGCAACAGGAAAACAGAGGTAAGAAAATAAGAGGGAGCCAAAGCTAAGTTAGGGCTTTGGAGGGAAGCATGCCATAGGTAGTGCGTATTTGCCACAGGCATGCTGAAAGGTAAGTCTCTGTGCTTCCTTGTGGCCAAAGCAGAAGGTAAGCATGATCAGATACAAGATTCACAGAGACTCTAAGACAAAAACATTTGCTCAGACATTTGAAAACATTTGCTCGCAGAGACCTCTGAAGAAATTTTTCCTGTAAGTCCTCAGAAAGCAAGCTTCACCAGCTGAGCTCCACAGGGCTGGGAATTCAGGCCTGTCCTGCACATTGCATGAAGCCAACTGAAGCAAGAGGAATGCATAGAGCAGAGAAGCAGAGAGAGGCAAAGGAAGCGGCTGTCTTTGCATCATCAATCACGCAGATGCAGAGTCTACCCTGTCGTGGTGTCACCCTGGCTTGAGTGTGGCTTCCAGACCATTTTTTCCAGGTTGGGCAAATGTTTGAGTCAAAGACAGAGGTGGGTGGCCAAGCCTACTCTGGGCCTGCTGGCGAGGAAGGGACAGATTAGGGGAGTCTCTGGGTCTCTGGAGCCTTCTGGGTGGGGAATTCCATGCACCCCCCAACACCAGGCAGGCAGAAGCAGTGGGGTCTGTGAGTTCGGGGTTTTCTTTCTGGGAGGAAGAGGTTGAGTTTGTTCTAAGTTTGAGATGAGATGTTTACCGAATATTCAGTGCCCAGAAAGGCAGGCTGTGGAGTCACCTCCTCTCCTTGGTGAGTACAGGACAGGAGTCCCCCTTTATCTGGGGGGGAACATGTTAGAAGACCCACAGTGGATGCCTGAAACTGCAGGTGGTACAGAACCCTATATACACTATACACGAATTTCTTTTTTTTCTTCCCAATATCACAGATAGAAGATTTATTCTTTCAAAGATCTTGGCAACCTTAGCACATAATTTTTTCTCTTTCCTTATGAAATCCCAAACTTCACCTTTTTCCTTGGAGGAAACACTTTACCGCGGCTCTTTGGCACATCCAAATCACCAGCATCACCACTCCGTGCTTCGGAGCCCCTGTGAATAAAGCGGCTGCAGAGCTGATAACTGGGGCAGCTAGTAAGTGACTAACAGCGTAGTGTAGACAGCATGGATACCTGAAGCCTGCAAATTTCATCAAACCATTTAAAACTTAGGAATTGAGTTATTTATTTCTGGAATTTTTCATTTAATATTTTCAAACCCCTGTTGACCATGGGTAACTGAAACTGCAGAAAGAGAAAGGCAGTTAAGCGGGGACTAATATGCTCCAAACCCACACTTTCCAGCCCCTGCGAACCCCCTCACCCCCCACCACCTTGTCCCGTGGTCCCATTACCGGTTCTGGCCGCTGGATTAGGAGTGAAAGGAAGCCACGCCCCTTCCCAAGCCACACCCCTTCTGGTCAGGTGTGGCCCACCTACTGTGCTTTTTTTTGGACCAGGTGGCCCAGTCACCTGAATACCTGGAGTTGACCAGACAGACATCTGCTCTCTAACTCCCCACATCACCACTTGAAAGGGCTGCTTGGAGAGCCATCAGGCCAACTGACTTTGTGTCTCTAAGATCGAACACTTAGTTTGTTACTGCCACAGAGACGGTGGGGCCAAGGCAGAAGGGATAATAAATCTTAGCACACTCCACTGCTGGGGGACTAAATGCTCCAGACCATCCTGGAGCCTGTCGGCTTGGGTTTGAATCTCAGCTTTGCCCCCGGCTAGCTGTTACCTTGGTCAAGGAATGGTTCCTCAGTTGCTCCACCTACAAATGAGGATAATCATGGCCCCTGCCACGAGGACAGCTGAGAAGATCTCACGAGACAGGAGACGTGGGCACCCCACGCCTGTGGAGCACATCACGTCCCACCTGTATGTAAAGTGCCAAGCACAGTGTGGCATGACTGCTAGCTCCCTGCCCCCACTCCAACACCCCTGCTTCTCCAGCCTTCCCCACCTTGTTAATCTCATCCTGCATGGAGGGGAAGAGCCAAAGATGAACAATAAACAAAGCAAGCCCAAGGGGGCGTTCAGTCAGACGTGCCCGCAGAGGCAGCATTGATGTGCTGTGGGACCTTGGGTAAGTCACACAGCGTCTCTGTGTGGCAGTCTTCTCAGCTGTGGAATGATGGCTGTGCAGAAGTGTGTGTTGTGAACTTGGCTCTATCGCTCCCTTCTGTGGGATGGGAACTGCATTTTCCGGAACTCCCTCCCCTATATTGTCCTTAGAGTTGTCCAGTAGGGACACTCCGAGCGGGATGAGGGAGGTGGGAAGGAAGCTGAGGTCACTGATCCTGGAAATCATGTTGGCCACACTTGGTGGCAGACTCGGGGGTGTGTGGTGGGCTTCCGCATGGCCTTACTGTCCTGCTGTCTGTGTCTAGCTCACCTTCCTAAGTGACAGTCCTGCTGGCAGACCTCAGCCCAAGCCTGCCACTAGGAGCTTGGTTGTGGGCAGCTTGGAAGGTGGCAGCTCCCAGAGGAGCCGGGTTCCTCAGGCCTCTGCCCCTCCGATGCCCTTCTCCAGGGGCATGTGGCTTCTTGGATTTTCCTGCAAGCCGTGGCCTGCCCAGCCCTGCTAGTGCCAGAGCTGTGTAGCAAGGTGCTGAGTGAAGTCTCTCTCAGGTCCTCAAGCTGCTCCTCCAGACCTCCCCTTCCAGGTGGCCCTCATCTGTGTGCCAGCTAATTCCTGTACAAAATTCCCTCCTCTCCTAAGGCTCCTGCAGCTCTGTTGAAGTCTGAGTGCACTGGCAACCCCTAGCCCCAGGGCGTCATGGAGACAGCCATGGGAGGGTTGGCTCTCCCCTTGCCAACCTTGCCACTGTTCCTGCTGCAGGGCCAGGGAGGGGAGTGCCCCTTTAGCACTGTGGCATGTCTTTCTCATGTCATCACAAATTCATTACAAAGATAAATACTGAATGGCTGCTCAGCAGTCCATTGACTAGATGACCCTTAGTTTATTTAACTAGTTCCCCATGGTTAGACGTTTCTGTTATTTCCAATCCTTTAATATAATTAACACTATGGTGGAAGCTTTTGATCCTGATCTTTATCCAAATATCTGGTTCTTTCCATATGATGGGTTTCTAGAAGTGGAATTCCCAAGTCAAAATTATTTGAGACTTGTTGTATGGACAGTCGAATTGCCGCTAGAAACAAGCCTTTATTACAGGGCTGCAGACATGGGGCCCAGGGAGGGGCGAGCTGCCTGGACTCACAAAACAAGTCTGGGCAGCGTGGGCAGGAAGGCAGCTGGCACTTGCCAGCTAGAGAACCCAGAATTTTGCTGGGGGACTTGAGTGATGGCAGAGCCTGGGGTGGGGTGGGGTGGGATGCAGCCAGTGGGGATTGCCGGGAGCTGACAGGGCCTTATACTGTGGGGACTAAAGGCTCTCAGGCATCGTCTGAGCCAGTCATTTTCCTTTTTTCTTTTTTCTTTTCTTTCTTTTCTTTTTTTTTTTTTTAGAGACGGAGTTTCACTCTTGTTGCCCAGGCTGGAGTGCAATGGTGCGAGTTTGGCTCACAATCTCTGCCTCCCTGGCTCAAGTGATTCTCCTGTCTGAGCCTCCTGAGTAGCTGGGATTATAGGCATGTGACACCATGCCTGGCTAATTTTGTACTTTTAGCAGAGAGGGGTTTTCTCCATGTTGGTCAGGCTAGTCTAGAACTCCTGAACTCAAGTGATCCACCCACCCCAAAGTGCTGGGATTACAGGCGTGAGCAATCACACCCAGCTAAGCCAGTCATTTGCAACATTTGCTTTGGCTCCAGAACCAGGTGTGTGTTTGGGTGTGCGTAGATCAGTTCATTTCCTCAAAAGCAGACTTGTGCAAAGACTCATCTCAGTGTTAATGATAACAGAGAAGGCTTGGAAATCACCACTACCATAACTCTGGTTACTGAGGTGAGACCTGAAGCCCCTCCCACTCCCCTGCCCCGGCCATGAGGTCCCTGAGGCTCCACCCGGAATGGCCATGGTGCACTCTTGCCTCTGCTCCCCTGAGCTGGCTCAGAACCCATTCCTGGCTGAGTCCTCCCCAGTGCAAGGCTTGAAAGGCCGGGAGAGAGGAGACAGACACCCACAGACATCTCCACCAGCCCAGCACATCCTGGTTCAGGCTGACGTCTCCCTCTCCATTAAAACAGCCTCGGCCCAAAGACAAACAAGCATCCTGAGTGTATGGCCCTGTTAGCATGACCGCAGTGCAGCCAGGAGTTCCTTCTGGGCCCCGCTCTGCAGAGGGCTCCCCGGAGGTCTCCCCTCCTGTTGGAGACTTGTCCCACCCCGGACTGCTCCTCCTGCCCCCAGTTAACTCTGGGGGTCTCAGGCCACTCCCAAGGGCCTGTTCTGTGTGCACCAACTGAACAGCAGCCTGTCATTCAGTGTACGGGTTAGGGAGAGGAGAAAAACAACCAAAGTCACTTGGGCAGAAAAAACCAGGACACGACTGATTCCCAGAGGCCGTATTTTATTTGCACCGTTTCCTTTAAGTCTGTGGCCCAGGCAGGCAAGGAGTAATATATTAGCTCCGTTGGTTTAACTGGACAGCAGCATGAGCTTGTAATAAGGATGTGGTAATACGCCACGAGAATCTGTAGGCTCATAAAACTTGACCTTATAAATCTCCAAGTGTATCAATTCCATACAGCAGCCACTCCCCGAAGTGGAAGCCACAGACTTATAAAGTGGCCGTTGATAACAGAACAGTTTACCCCCACCCCACCTCCCTTCTTTAAAACTCCCCAAGAGAGACTAATCAGGGCACATTCATAATTCCTTCTGAAACAGTAGTGCCACATCAAAACACACACGTCCCACAGTGGTCTCTAGGATCAGGGAGTAGAGGCCCAAGAGGTCAAGCAAGCTCATTAACAATTGGGATAAAATGCCCCCTAGGCAACTTCCTCTCTCTTCCCCCTGCGTTTTTTCAGGCTTCTTGGGTGTGAGGGCAGCGGTGCTACTGCTCTATGGCCCTCTAGATCAGGATTTAAGAAGAGTTTTCTGTAAAGGGACAGACACTAGATATTTAGGCTTCTGGGGCTGTTTGGTTTCTGGTTTCTGTCTTAACTACCGACTCTGCCTGGGGCTTTGCTGTTGTCAGGTGAGAACAGGTGTACACAATGTGTAAACTAGTGGGTGTGGTTCTGTGCCAATAAAACTTTATTTACAAAAATAAGTAGGCAGGATTTGGCCCTCGGGTTGGAGTTTGCTAACCTCTGCTCTCTGAGTAATAAGGGGGCCAGCCTACAGAATTCCGGTCAGCACCTGAGATCCCCAGCAAGGGTGCGTGACACCCAGAGGTGTGTCAGCCCGTTTTCCACACCTGATCTCATTTGACTTGGAAAGGGAGGTGTCATTGCCTCCTCCTATTCCACAGATAAGAAAACTGAGATCCAGAGAGGTCAAGTGCTTTTCTCAAAGTCATAGAACTTGTCTGGGTCACGGTAGGATTCAAGCCAGCAGCTCTGGACTCACATGCTCCGGAGAAGGGCAGGGAAATGGCGGTGACCACATGTGAGGCACTACGGAGACATCACTTCCTTAGCCTCAGAACAACGTGCTTGGCATACTGTGTCTGGTTTCCTCAAATTCCTGCATGCTCTCGGGTCTCCCATAGTCAGCCTTCCTCCTGGCTGTCACCACACCCTCAAACTTAGTTTTATGCTTATGTTATAACTGCTCTTTTAGAGTTGATGGGTCCTCGCTCTTAGCTGTGTGGCCTTGAGCAATTACTAAACCTCTCTGACCCTCATCTGCAAAAGGAGGTAGAAGAGCCTTCCTGCAAGATTGTCACAAGGATTAAACAAAACATGTGGGAAAGTTCCTGGGAAACTCTCAAATGCTGAGTAAATGTTAGTTTATCTAATTTTTGTAAAGAGTCTGGGCAGATGACTTGACAGGCCTCTTTTCTGAATTAAAAGGCTCTATGTTGGCATCTCCTTTCTGCAGTCCCCCATCTTGGCATGATTCCTCTGCAGGTGGTGCTGAATGTGAATCTGATTATAGTCCCCAGCTCTTAGCTGAAAGTGGACGTGAGCTTTGCTCGCCCCGCTGGCCCCAAAGGGAAGGACTTTGAACCCATTTCCAACAGACAGGCCAGTGTAGGGGGCAGCTCCCTGCTGGCCCTTTAGAGGAGGCTCCCAGCAGCATGGGATTCTATTTAGGGAAGCTGTTTCCCTGTCTGGGCAGATGGCCTGCAGGAATGGGGGTTTGGCTGATCTGGTTTCAACTAATTCTATTAAATGAAAAGTTCTGTAGAGCAGATTCCTTCTCAAGCCTCTGTCCACATGGTGATTTAATCGAGTAAAATTAAAACATTGCTGCTTTCTGTCCAAATTGCTGCTTTCTGTGGTGGCCTTGTAGAGAACTTGGCAGGGGAGGAGGGGAAGTCTGGATCTGGGTGGGGGAGTGGGGGGTTGGCCAGAGGTAGGGGTGCTGGATGCTCCTGGAGACGCAGGGCTGAGAGGGTAAAAAGCGGGTGGCAGGAAGAGGACCTTGGTGAATTTAGGATTAGGATGGCAGGGTTCACAGGATGCTTCAGACGATCAAGTTCACCCCTGGTGGTGCAGATGGGGAAACTGAAGTGCAGGTGGGGACACTGAGGCCCAGAGGGGAAGTGATGGGATCAAGATCCCCCAGGGGCCTGAGAACATGCAGCGATTTGAGCAAATCACACACAAGGAGCATTTCTGCTCCTGCAGCCATTGCCTTCTTGGGAACCTCAGGAGGTCCATGCGGCGTCGTCACATGCTGGGAAAATGGGATTCGTTTCATCCTTATTATTCATCAAGGAGCTTGGGCTCTTCCCCTGCTAACTCCTGCTCAGCAGCTCTGCCTGGGGCTGTTTAGAGGATCTGTGTTCCCAATAAGTCCCTCAGAGGCACTGTGCATTGTTGAGCTGTGGCTTTTAGATGTCTCTGTCGAGAACTAGAACTCTCTTGCACTGAAACCTCACAATTTACCAGGCCAAACAGAGCAGAGCTGAGTAGGTGGACCCCAAGCTCTGCCCTCCCAGGCCTCCCTCTTTGCCTTTCCCTACAGGTGACCCTTAAGGGATGTCCCCAGGCTCCTCCGGCTCTTCAGGGCACTGCAAGAAAATCACTGAATTTGGAAAAATGTGGACTTGGGATTTGCTCACTCCTTGCTATCATATCAGGTAAGCCACGTAAAGACATGTTCCTTTAAATTCTCTCATTCTGCAGTATCCCTCTAAATCGGTTGCCTTTAATGGACATGCACTTTACAGTTTGCACTTTCCTTTTACCCATCATCTAACTTCCTGCTTCCCACATTCCTGTGAGATACCCAGGCCGACTTTAGGGTTGTTCCCAATTCATAGATGAGGAAGCTGAGGCTTGGAAGGGTGACCTGAGAGCCCACAAGCTCAGATTCCCACCTGGTTGTGCTATCATCTGTGCAGCTATCCATAGCTGGGGACAGAGTGGCTTGTGATGGCCCCCAGCAGGGGATGAACGAGGGGGTGTGGGGTCAGTATAGGGTCAGTCCTAGACAAAAGCTGCAAATAGAGAAGATTTGGGTTTCTGTGCCTGTGCCCTATTCACTGCCATGCCCTTCATCTAAGCCCCATTTTACCAATTGTCCCAGGGTTTGTTGATCTCTAGGCTGCTGGCAGTTAGGAAGGGCTTAGTAAGACTCCAGGCGGGACTCACTGCCGGCAGAAGGGCAGTGAGTCCCACCTGCCGTGGGGAATGGGCTTTGCCCGAGGGGGCAGAGGCCAGCCTGGGGTCGCCTCCTGACCCCTTTCATTCTGCTGGTTGCTGTGAGAATGCGGAAGAGAGCCGGCAGCCCCAGCCCTCTGCAGGTGTCTGCACTTCTGAGAGCCATCCTGCAAGCACCATCTGTGCCCTCTTCTGCCAGGGCTTTCACAAGGACCTGCCAAGTCAAATGACCCTGTGGATCCACCTCCACCATCAGTGTTTCAATCTTACTCGTTGTCATCAGAGGGTGGCCTGGATGGATGTCAATCTTGTCATCCCGCCCCAGATTTCACTCTAGCATCCAGCAACCTTCTATCCTTCTTTATAGGAGTTAGGGTGTCTTTCTACTGCTATGTTTAGTAAGAGCCAGGCTGTTGTGCACATGGAGAAGGGATCTCAGCGTGCGCCGAGGCAGCGTCCACTGCTGATGGGCAAAGATCTCTGGGCACGCCTGGCTGCTTATGGAGGAACATACCTGGGTTGAATCTGGGCAACTGAGGGTCTGCTGATGAAGAACATAGTCTTAGCAAATGGGCTGGGATGCATTATTTGCTTATGCAGGTACGGCAATTGAAGAAAATCACGCAGTGATAAGCCCAGTCATTAGAGGAGAGTGACCCAGGGTTCTGGTAACAGTGTCACTCAAAACCATCCCCTGGACAGACCCACAAGTGGCTCTAGACAGAAGACAGCTTCTAGAAAGAAAAATGGCAGCACGTCCCCCCTGAGCAGCATGGCCAGGGACTCTGTAACAGTGTAATCTGAGGACGGGCAAGGACATTATTCCCCAGCTCCCACAATGGGGCACAGTCTGCCTTGGCACCATGAGAACTTTGTGGATGAGCTGGAACCACTGTGGACACAGAGATGACAGCAGATATGGGGAAGTGAATTTCAGCCGCACCTAGAAGGAAAGGACTTAACCCGCAGGTTCTTGACAGTGCTGGAGGCTCCATTTAGAGGCCAAGGGGGTGAGAATCTCAGGGGACTTCTTGAACTGGGCAGGGGTGAGGAGCTAGTGACTTGTGAGGGTTAGTAATGGTGTGAGTCCCTCACCCCTTGGAATCAAGACTCATGTCTCTAGATCATTGAGACTTGGGGGAAATCAGGTTTACATCAGGGCCTGATTGCTAATCCTTGCAGCAACCCTACAAAGTCGCAGGTGAGGATCCTGAGCTTCTCCATTTGGAGCAGGACTCACTGGGATATCCTGATAGCTCGAAGTGTCAGCAGGACGTGCGCCATGCAGGCACTGAGAAGCAGCGCAAGGCAGCAGCGCAGTTGCTTGTAGGAGGGAATCTCCACAGCCACGGCAGTTACTGTGGGGCCTTGGGCGAGCTCCTTGACCTCTCTGAGCATCAGTAGCCTCCACCACAACACAGGATATTGATATCTAATGTCTCAAACCCAGCACAGAGATAAACAAATGCAAACATGTCAACTGGAACCATGAAAGAGTAGAGTGCAGTCTGGGAGGCCAGGTTTTTTCTCGTGCTGGTAAGGACAGGACTAAATTGGCCTGTCGGAGAGGACGATGGGAATTCCTGTTTTTTCTTGTATAATCTTCAGGCCCCGGTTCGTGAATCTGGACAAAACGTCACTTAAAAGACATACAGGTCCTTTGTTGCTGGAAGGGCTCCATTCAAATTTCTCTGCTGGGCCAAAGCAAGCCATATTTATGCCTTTGGCTCAGACACAGAAGAAACAGAAAAATGATTATGTTCCTGTCGATTTCATCAAACCCATCATGTTTCTGGTATCCTCTGACTGTTCACAACGAAGCAGTGAGATCTCAACCCTTCCCAGACCATGGGGATGATGGAATCTGTGAAGCTGGCATCTTTGACTGCTGCTCCCAAACTGGCTGGGCTGTGAGATGAATCCCAGCTCCGTAAGAAGACACAGAAGGATGCTTCTCTCTTCCGAACTACCTTTGTGCATCTAGACCAGTGTCTCCCTTCCTAGGGAACCGAGTCACACAGTGCTAATTCTCTCAGCTCATGACTTCTGTATTCATTGAATGCTAAGCAAGTGTAAATGGAGTCAAGATTTCACTCTGCAAATCCCTTAAACATCTAATTGCTCCTTTCAGAACTTCTCACCTCCTGCACACCCATGATCTGAAACAGGTTTCTCAATCACCTGCTCCTGAAACAGCCCTACAGGTGTCCTGGCTGGTCTCTGCAACCTCGGAGGGCTTAGATGCTTTCTGAGTCCTCCCTGAGCTGCCATTGTGGTGTGAAGGAGCTGGAGGAGCTTGGTTTTTAGAAGAAAACAAACCAGTGGCCCAGCTCTGCCACTTTTAAGTTCTGCTTCATGCTGGAAAACCTTTTCCTTCTGTCAAATTTCAAGCACTAAATTTCCTCAACATACTTTCAGAGGCTCGTGTTTGATCCGTTTTTAATTAACTCATTTTGAAGCTTTCATACTTGCCCCCAAAATATTTTCTTGGCATTTCATGGCCATTGTTTTCCTTGGGAAGGCCGCCGGTGCTGCGGAGGAGGGTCACCGAGCAACATGGCTTGGCATTTGGACATGCTTTTGTTCCCTTCTCCCCGCCAGGCCTCTCTGGGGCTCTTGCATTTACTGTTAAAATATTACAGAGGCCCACACTCGAACGGCCATAATCCCTGGTGCTAGACTGTCTCTAATTGATTTAATTATTCATAATTGCTCAGCTGGGCTTATGCATACTTGCGCTTGATTATGGTGAACAGGCAGGTCTGTGGCGGATGATGTGTCCCTTCCTGATTAGTGGGTAGATCTGGAGTCCCTGGGGGCCTTACATCGCCTTATGGACACTTGGACGCCACCCTTAGAAAGTGAGGATGGAGCCCCTTTGCTTGTTGGCTTTAGAATGGTGCCACCCTTGAATGTTTGCTTAAAATGTTTGGGAAATTAGAATTCTTGGTGCCAATGGAATCTAAAAACAAGACAGACAGAAGCATTGGCAAAGGGTGGGGAAGGGCAGGGGGAGTTGGGTTCAAAGGAAAGGAAAGTAGAGCTGGGTGCAGTGGCTCACGCCTGTAATCCCAGCACTTTGGGAGGCTGAGGTAGGCAGATCACTTGATGTCAAGAGTTCAAGACCAGCCTGACCAACATGGAGAAACCCCATCTCTACTAAAAATACAAAAAAATCAAAAATAAAATTAGCCAGGTGTTGTGGCGCATGCCTGTAATCCCAGCTACTCAAGAGGCTGAGGTAGAATTGCTTGAACCCGGGAGGCGGAAGTTGCGGTGAGCTGAGATCGTGCCATTGTACTCCAGCCTGGGCAACAAGAGCAAAACTCTATCTCAAAAAAAAAAAAAAAAAAAGGAAGGCAAGACGTGGAGTCAGTGCAAACAGACACCTGTCAACTAGAAAGACCCTCAGCTCACCCCTCCTGAGACTATCTGTGCACACCCCACTAGAACCACGAATCCAGCCCTAACATATACCTGAGGTACTCCGGGAGAGAAACAAACCTGCTGATATCTAGGGGCATGCAGGGAGGTGAACGGGATGCAGAAGCAAATTCCATCCCAACAAGATGAGACAGCAGCAGCCTGAGGGGCCTCTAACTATCCCCATACGAGTCTTCTTAATTAATTCAAGACAAGTAAATGATAGGAGGCCTCATAGGCTTCGAGGGGCAGCTTCCTGGTGACCAATATTTGAAGCAATAAAAGGAGCTGGAGCATTCCTGCTTCTTAATGGTCTCCAGTTGTCCCCGCCCTCGACCCAGCCCCACACAGCCCCAGCTTCCTCTGGCTTGGGTGACAAAATAGCACGAACAAAATTTGGGATGCTTCTGGTCATTTACAAAGTGCGTTGGCATCCTTTCCCTTGTCTGAGCCTTGTGTCAAGTCAGGAAAAAGAAACAGGAGATTTGGCAGGACAGGCAGTATGATTCCCATGACATAGAGAAGGGAGTTCTGGGAGTAAAGTCAGTGCGTGGAGCCACATTGCGGGGAAGAGAAGTGAGGACTGGGTTCTAGACCTGGGGACGCACTTTTCTCTCATCTGTTCCCTCCCTCCAAGTAGAGGCTTGTGAAGAACTCACCGGAATATCTCATTCTGGGTTCTGTGTTCCTAGGGAATGATGGTGGCCAAAAAAGCCAGGTAACCCACAGATCCTGGAAACAGCGCCCCCAAACCATGGAGCAGAGTGAAAGAGGCAGCGTCCAGGCCAGAGTGCTTTCATGCTCACTTCCTCCTAACGGCCTTTTAAATGACCCTGCAAAGTGCGCATACTCCCAGGTCAGAGCTCAGGAAAGACTTGTGGTGTGTATAAATGAGCCCCAGGTTATAACCTGGAAAATTGAGGCTAGGAGAAACCAGGTAAAGTCACAAGGAAGAGCCAGGACCCCACAGCCAGTCATCTGATGCCCCCAGCACCCCATCACCCCTGAAGGGCCTCTGAAGGCAGCAGTTTAATCTGAAGCAAATCCTAAAATAGTCCTCAAGACGATGAGCACATCCCAGCTCTAATTCGCCCTCCGGGTGCCTCGAAGGATCTTTTCTAACAAAAACACAAAAACGGTTTTTATAATCCAACCAAACACACAGCTCCATGAACCTTGAGAGAGACGGGAAAGCAGCCGCAGCCTCTGCAAACTGAAATGTATTATCAGAAGGATGTAATTACAAGTATTTATGTACACTGATTCTGAACCAGAGAATCCCGAGATGGCGCTGGAGCCAAAAAAGGAAAAAAAAAAAAAAAAAAA